>JXCR01124847.1:46189-66134 GCA_002079205.1 Phalaenopsis hybrid cultivar | reverse complement strand
AGGAATATATATATATATATATATATATATATATATATATATATATATATATATATATATATATATATATATATTTATAAATATATACATAAGTTAAAAAAAGTAATATTTTGATTTTTTTTAAATACAAGATCAAATCGATCTCATATCTGCAATTAAATGATCGAGCACAACACTGCAAGCAATTAATCTACCTGGAGGGATAGATAAACTACTTGCTGATGTTGCTCGATTAAATAAACTAAATAATTTATGACATACTTTTAAGTTTGCAAAAAAAATAATTTCTATGTTGACCAACAAGTTCACCTATTTAATGTAAAAAAATTAAATAAAGTTTATATTAAGCTGGGCTCTTAAAGTTTCCTATAAGGGCAAGCCCATATAGTTAATTACATCTTAGATAACCGAAGCTGCCTAAGAAAACTCTCGTTTTGTATCAGAGAATATTGTCTTCAAGAATTTTAAGGGGTAGGACTTTTCAAGGATCAGACAAAAAGGTATGAAATGGAAATGACTCAAAATTAGAACATTTTATTTTAGAATCCAAAGGAAGAACAATTAGGGTATGTCATGGATCCTAAGGAGGGTTTGGCTTCAGTTTCATAGAGAAGATTTATTTAAGTGTTACATCTTTCCAATTTTGTTAATTTGGGCTTACATTTATGCGAGACAATCACGTGAATAAACTGGAAGATGTGAGGGTTTTGATCACGACGAATGACAACCTTGGAATCCTAAGGTAAGTTAGGGCTTAAATTGTATAGTAGAGCTATACAAAGGCCTAAAAATGAGTTGAGGATTTATGTCACACTTGGAGTACAATCTCAAAATCCTATGGCTTATTATTTAATTCTAAAGAAAGATGTGTTGTTGTAGATCCTCATGTTGTTGTAGAAGGTTGCCCACAAAGTTAGCTCTAGGCTTCTCAGTGAACAAGCAGTCCTAAAGTCTATGGCTTAAAGTTTTAAATGATAAAATTTAATTCAATCATGATAGGGGGGTTAAAGTTGATTAGAGCGACACCAGTTAAGATCCCACAGTTCCCTTGTTCTGATATCACTATTTTCTTATGAATTTACTTAGCTTAAATAAGTTGTTTCACATATTTAAACCAGGGAGATTTCATTAGCAACCGTGGATTACCTCCTCTGAGGGACTCCCTTAAATTCAAAAGAACATTTTAAATTTAGTGACATTTTAACAGACTGATGGTTACCTTTAAAATAATTTGTTTTAGATTTTTTAAAATGTTGATTATTTTTGAAAATGGTTTGATTTTTGCAATTAACGTAAAGTGCACAACCAAGTAATTATAATATTTTTGTAACAAAAATAAATTGCAGAAAGTAAAATGACAGAAATTACATAACATTTTAAAAGCATGCCTGTCATCTTCTTGGCATTCCCACTGAAAGATTAGTTTTTGCAACATGTATATAAATTTGCATGAAATTTAAATAAATCGGAAGAGTAAATGAAGATGTAGTTTCCAAACCCTCAAACCTTGACTCAGTGAGTCCCGAATAATCTTAGTGGATGATTTTTTAGAACAAAAATATAATAATTTCAATAGTCCTTCAAAATATCTTGGAGATCTTACAATGTTTGGGACACGACCCTGAACAACTTTTAAAATCCTTTGAAATGCTTCGAGTTTTTTTTGAACTTATCATATTGTTCTATTAATCATCCTAAGAATGAATTAAAAATTCCTCATTACTCAGTGAACCTTGATATTTTAATTATCTCAAAAAATGTAGGAAGTTAGATAGTCTCTTATCTTTTCATTTGATAGTTATATGAATGGGTACCTAAAAGAGGAAGTCCAAAGTCATTATGGATTTTAATGCCTGAAGTTAAAGTAAGGCCTAAAGTGTTTGGAAGTGTTTATCAATTATTTAATTCCAACTTTTCTAATCCCAATTAAGACAATTCTTACATATCAAACCTAGTTCACTATTAGGCCCTCTTGATTTTAATATATATATATACACACACACACACACACACATTTATAGTAATTTTATAACAATTAAATATTAAGTAAAATAAAGTTTAATTCTCATTAATATAAGACTTAACATCCAATTATTGGGCTTTAAATGAGTGGATTATTATCTTCATAACTTAAACCCAATACGTTAGGATCAATTTTAACTGAATTATCTTCCAAACCATCATAATTATTAAAATTACAATTTTACCCTTATTATGAAAATGATGGAAAATTAGTTTCTACCTCCTAACCCTTTTTCTTTCAAACACTTAGGAGATTTAATTAAAATCAATGTTGCCCATTTACCCTTTGATTAATCTTAAAATTTAATTAAGGTATTAAAATCCAAAAATTAACATTTTGCCCCATGGGGGCTCCTTATCTTATAACTTATCAAATGAAACTCAATTGACCTTGAAATTCAATGGAGACTCAAACATGAGTTAATTAAAATATTGGAGGAGAAGATGTGGTCTTTTAGATTTTTTTTTAAAAAATAGGATCTTTCAATATTAATTGATTTAATTAATCAAAAATAGGATTTTTTTTGGTCACAGGGGGATTATTAGAGGTTCACCTAGGTTAGAGGAACACTTAGACAAAATTCCATGGTGTTTCAAATTACATTTTAATTATTATAATTCTTTTAAAGATTTATAGTGATTCAATTAAATAGAAAACATGTTTTAATTGCAAAAAAAAATTATTTTTATTAAATCTCTCTAAGACCAGAGAACTCAGAGGAACTAAATTTTTTTTNGTTCACCTAGGTTAGAGGAACACTTAGACAAAATTCCATGGTGTTTCAAATTACATTTTAATTATTATAATTATTTTAAAGATTTATAGTGATTCAATTAAATAGAAAACATGTTTTAATTGCAAAAAATAATTTATTTTTATTAAATCTCTCTAAGTCCAGAGAACTCAGAGGAACTAAAAATTTTATTTTTATTAATGAAAATATTCTAATGAGTCTAAATTATTTAGGAAGTTATTAGGAATATTTTAAACCATTTTTGTATTTTAAAATTTTTAATTATTTATAAATCAAGATATAATGTATTTTCTTAAAAATAATTTTTATTTTTCCTAAGAGCCCTTGATTACAAGGAACTCAAAAAATCACTTTTAATAATTTTTCTAAGTATATTTAATTTAATTAAATTAATTTTGTACAAAAATACAATTTGTCTTAAAAAATCAAATTTAACACTTAACCTAATCAAATAAATTTCAAATTTTTATAGTGAGTCACCATGACTTTTCTACATAACTTGAAAATGATTTTATTAATTTTTAAGTAGCATTTAATTTAAATAAATTGATAGAAGCTATAAGCATTTAGCTAGCTATAAAAATATTCAAAATTATTCAAACCATGATGATATTTTTCCTAAGCTTCTTTGACCATTAAAAACCTTCTAAAATTCAACCCATCATTTTCCAAATAGTATTTTTATTTATATAACTATTTTAATCCAAAATAATCATCCAAGCTTGGAAATTAGGGTTACATACACAAAAATGTTCTCTATCATGAGGAATGAACCCCCAAAGATTCAAGCTATGGTGGATAGTATTTAATCAATTAAAATTAAAATACCTCAGAGGCTGTTTAATTAAATAAAAATCAAAGACTCATCAAATAATCTTTTATTTTTAGTTCACATTATTCTCCTCTATTCATTGAGCAAGAGGGTATTTTTATTTTANTTTAATCAATTAAAATTAAAATACCTCAGAGGCTGTTTAATTAAATAAAAATCAAAGACTCATCAAATAATCCTTTATTTTTAGTTCATATTATTCTCCTCTATTCATTGCGCAAGAGGGTATTTTTATTTTGTATTTATGATTTTTCTATGCAAAGATATGAATTTTTGAAGTTCTGAAATTAATTAAAATTATTTTAAAACACATTTTCCTACTTATCCACGTCAAGCTAGGCAACCTCAAACCGCACACGCGTCTTCTTCTGATTAAGCACAACCAGCTGAGTCAAGTCGTTGTTCATGCACCAAGAGTTCATCTGAGGCCATCTGTTCCATCCATCTGATACATGATATATAAGACAATCCTCCATCATCGTCCTCGATTAACCAAACTCATAAGCCATCTAACTTCTAGAACTAAGATCTAACTCGATACTCAACCAAATCAAGTGAGATTTGTTCCTACACCTTCATCTACTCAATAAGAACACATTTATATGGTTACAATGCTATGAAATTCAACTTTTCTTCACAATTGGTGAAATCAAGCTTAAAACTAGGGTTAATGGCCTATACTTCAGCCCAAGAGGTGAGGCCTTGACCGAGTGCTTGTGGAAGCTTCCATGTTAGCGGGCGAACCTTCTTCAAGTGTTTGTTTGAGCTGAAATAGGGCCTAGGTAGGAGTTCAATGAAAAGGTGGAACAACCTTGGTCTAGGAGTGGTTAGATAGCTCAACATAGGGGAATTTTGATGGGGAACTTCTTCTTTTGGTCTGAGGAAGCTTTTGGAAGGTTTAATTAGAAGCTTGGTGGGGTTTTGTGGAATGATAAAAAATGCCCTGGATTTTGAACTCAAAATTGAGCTCTCATAGAAGGATTTAGAGGGTAAAATGGTGGGCATGAGCTTAGAAGATCTTGAAGAGTCTCTATAAACAAATGGACAGAGTCTCCCTAAGGAAATTGATTAGCTCTATTTTGGTCGTTGAAGAGCGAGTTTAAATAGCCATGGAAGGGATGGAGCTCGGGGCTTCAATTTAGGTGCACTTAGCAGCTTATGTGGAGGGCTGAGGAATGCCAAATACCAATAAGGATGAGCCAACTTAGATGGGTGAATTGAAGTGCATCTAGGTGAGAGGGCTCTCTCAGTTTAGGGTTTTCCAGCAACTAGGCCGACTAACAGGGACAGGGGTGGTGGCCAAAGGAGTCAGAGGAGCCAGAAGAGGGTTAATGAAGAGTAACCCTCAATAGTTTAGGCTGATGAAAAATGTATCTTGGTTTAAGAAAAATATGGTAAGAGATCCCTTAAATCAAGGGACCATTGGTCACTGACTCATATAGGGTGGGCTAGGTGGGTCTAGCCTGGTCACTAGGATCTAAAGAGTGGTTGTGATGGCTTTGGCTTGATCAGTTTGATTTAGTTTGGTCAACTTTAGAATATTGGTTAAATTTTTGGCATTTTAGCTTAAAGTAGGGTTAGGACCGAGCTAGTTGATACAACTAAAATATATAGTCTTTTTAATACACAGTTTTATACCTATTTTCGAGATATTATTTTTTAATGAAAGTTATTTGTGTGTTTTTCATTCATGTACAATCAAATGGATAAAAAATGGTAAAAGGAGTGAAAAATGATTAAATTTAGAGCAAAAATGAAGAAGGTACAATAATGAACTTAGGTGCCTAATAGCCCGGGACAGACGCTTACACGCCAGTTATTTAAAGAGAGCCACGCCTATGTGCCAGGAAACACACGCTTAAGTGCNCCAATTAAGACAATTCTTACATATCAAACCTAGTTCACTATTAGGCCCTCTTGATTTTAATATATATATATATATACACACACACACACATTTATAGTAATTTTATAACAATTAAATATTAAGTAAAATAAAGTCTAATTCTCGTTAATATAAGACTTAAGATCCAATTATTGGGCTTTAAATGAGTGGATTATTATCATCATAACTTAAACCCAATATGTTAGGATCAATTTTAACTGAATTATCTTCCAAACCATCATAATTATTAAAATTACAATTTTACCCTTATTATGAAAATGATGGAAAATTAGTTTCTACCTCCTAACCCTTTTTCTTTCAAACACTTAGGAGATTTAATTAAAATCAATGTTGCCCATTTACCCTTTGATTAATCTTAAACTTTAATTAAGGTATTAAAATCCAAAAATTAACATTTTGCCCTATGGGGGCTCCTTATCTTATAAATTATCAAATGAAACTCAAGTGACCTTGAAATTCAATGGAGACTCAAACATGAGTTAATTAAAATATTGGAGGAGAAGATGTGGTCTTTTAGATTTTTTTTTAAAAAATAGGATTTTTCAATATTAATTTATTTAATTAATCAAAATAAGATGTTTTTGGTCACGGGGGGATTATTAGAGGTTCACCTAGGTTAGAGGAACACTTAGACAAAATTCCATGGTGTTTCAAATTACATTTTAATTATTATAATTATTTTAAAGATTTATAGTGATTCAATTAAATAGAAAACATGTTNAGAAAGTATCCACACCATGCTAAACCAGATTGGTTAATAATTCAAACCTTTTTACATGGATTAGCTAGATCTCTTTGATCTATTATCGAAGTCGTTGTTGGTGGTTCATTGATGTCAAAACCATTTAATTACACTTATGATTTAATTGAAGAGATTGCTAAAAATAATTTTCAATGGCCTTCTGAATGGTTAAATTTTAAGAAAGTAGCCAATATTCTTGAAACTAATGCTTTTGCAATGTTAGTAAATCAAGTTGTTGCAATTTCAAGGAAGTTAGAACAATTTGGAATGAATTTTTCTCAACCAATTGCAATGATTGATGAGAATTCATTAGGTCAAATGGTAGATTCTCAAGCATCATTAAAAACATTGTATGCCATAAAAAACAAGTAGCATAACCCATATTCAAACTATTATAACCCAGGTTGGAAGAACCATCCCAATTTTAACTGGAATAATACTTTTGGTGGTAATAATCAGCAATGGGGGAACAACTAAGTAAACTCATTGAGAAACTAGAGCAACCAAAGGAATAGTAATTATAGACCTACTTATCCTCCAGGTTTTAATAGTAATCCACAATTTAAGGAGAAAAAGCCATTTTATAGAAGAAGTGTTGTTACAAATGGGAAATCAGTTACAAAATCAAGGAGCTTTAATAAAAACTATTGAGAATAAGTTGGGACAAATAGAAAATTCATTAATTAATAGTTCCCAAATAGCACTTTCTAGTAGTACTAAAGTAAATCCCAAAGACAAGAATAAAGAGCAAGTAAAACCTGTTCAACTTAGAAGCGGAAGAGAATTAGAAGGTAAAGTTCAAAAAGAGATTGAAGTAGAGAGAAAAGAAATTGAAGAGCATGAAGAGGATGCTCCAAAAGGTTTAGAGTGACCTTTTTCTTAAATAAAAATTGATTTTGAAAAACCACTACCTCCATTTCCTCAGAGGCTCCGTAAAAAAAAGTTGGATAAACAATTTTCAAAATTTCTAGAATTTTTTTAGAAGCTTACAATTAATATTTCATTTGCTGAAGCCTTAGAACAATTGCCAAGCTTTGTGAAGTTTATGAACGATATTCTTCATAGAAAAAGGAAGTTTAAAGATAAAGAGACTGTTGCACTTAGTGAGGAGTGCAGTACTATAATTCAGAAAAAGCTTCTTAATAGGCTTAAAGGTCATGGTAGCTTCACAATTTCATGTGCAATAAGAGATATATTTTCTTAAAAAGCTTTAAGTGATTTAGGTGCACACATGAACCTTAAACCATTTATCAATATTTAAAAGTTCAGGAGTAGGAGAAATATCCCCCACTAATATAACTCTGAAGTTAGCATATCATTCAATAACATATCCTAAAGGAGTTATAGATGATGTCTTAGCGAATGTGGATCAATTTATCTTTCCTGCTTATTTCATTGTGCTAGATATGGAGGAAGATAAGGAGATACCTATCATTTTGAGGAGACATTTCTTAGCTACAGGAAGAGCAATGCTAGATGTGTAAAAAGAGGAATTAACTACGCACCTCAATGTCATACAGTACATTTAATATTTCATAATCAATGAAACATTCTGCAGAAGGAGATGATGAATGCTATAGAATGGATGTGATAAGATATTTAAGTAAATGTCATTTCAAAACAACTTATGAAAATAAATCTGAAATAAAAGAGTTATAACACAAGCAAGAAGAGGAATTAGATCAATGTAAAGATTTATATAAGAAAGTTTCAAATTATGTTCAAGAAATTTTTGAAGTTTTGGACACCACAGAAAAAGATACATCTTTTTGTCCATCAATTGAAAAACCTCTTGAGCTTGAGTTGAAGTTACTACCTGAACATTTGAAGTATGATTTTTTAGGTGATTTCTAAATGTTACTTATTATAATTTCCTCAAATTTAACTCAGAAGAAGAAATGAGTTTAATGAAAACTTGCAAACCCAGGGTTGATCCTAAATGGAGATTAAATCCTTTTATGAAGGAAGATGTTAAGAAAGAAATTTTAAAGTGGTTAGATGTTGAAATTATCTACCCTATTTCAGATAATGCATGTGTTAGCTCGATTCACTGCATTCTTAAGAAAGGAGTGACTGTGACTATGAATAAACATAAAGTAACAGGATGGTGAATATGCATTTATTATAGAAAATTAAATCTTGCCACAAGGAAAGATCATTTTCCACAACCCTTTCTATATCAAATGCTGGATTGACTAGCTGGACATAAATACTTTTGTTTTCTGGATAGATATANTGAAATTATCTACCCTATTTCAGATAATGCATGTGTTAGCTCGATTCACTGCATTCTTAAGAAAGGAGTGACCATGACTATGAATAAACATATAGTATCAGGGTGGTGAATATGCATTGATTATAGAAAATTAAATCTTGCCACAAGGAAAGATCATTTTCCACAACCCTTTCTATATCAAATGCTGGATAGACTAGCTGGACATAAATACTTTTGTTTTCTGGATAGATATCCAGATTATAACCAAATACAAAAAGATCTTGGGGATCAAGAGAAAATAACTTTTACCAGTCTTATGATACATTTACTTTTAGAAGAATGCCCTTTGGTTTATGTAATGCTCCTGCTATATTTCAAAGATGTATGATGACTATTTTTTTGATTTAATAAAAAAATGTATTAAAGTTTGTGTGGATGATTTTTCACTGTTTAGTACTTCATTTGAATCATGTTTAGAAAAATTATCAAAAGTTCTTTAGCACTGTGAAGAACNTTTTAGAAGAATGCCCTTTGGTTTATGTAATGCTCCTGCTATATTTCAAAGATGTATGATGACTATTTTTTTAATTTAATAGAAAAATGTATTAAAGTTTTTGTGGATGATTTTTCACTGTTTAGTACTTCATTTGAATCATGTTTAAAAAAATTATCAAAAGTTCTTTAGCACTGTGAAGAATAAAATTTTGTCCTTAACTGGGGAAAATGCCAATATATGGTATTAGGAAGAATTGGTTTGGAACATAAAATTTCAGAAAATGGTATGGAAGTAAACCCTGCAAAAATTTAAGTGATCACTAATTTACCTTACTCAACAGGTGTTAAGGAAATTAGGAGTTTTTTTTGGACATGTTGGATTCTATAGGCAGTATATTAAAGACANGACTAATATTTTGGATTTGTTGCAAAGAAAAAATCATTATTAAGGAAATTAAGCATATATACACATACATCATAATTAAAATCTATATAGAAAGTTGGGATCAAGTTTTTAGGGCCGTTGCTGGGGTAGTTAACAAATTTTATAAAGAAAAAATTTTTTGAAAGCAAAATTCATACTTTTATAAAGANCCCTGGGTGGAGGGAGAAGAGGGAACTCTAGAGGGAGAGCTAGTATCTTCCTTACCTAACCGGTCTTCAAAAATATTCAAAATATAGATTAGCCAATGTTCTTTATAGCATCTCTAGTAAGGGTAAAAAATATNCCCTGGGTGGAGGGAGAAGAGGGAACTCTAGAGGGAGAGCTAGTATCTTCCTTACCTAACCGGTCTTCAAAACTATTCAAAATATAGATTAGCCAATGTTCTTTATAGCATCTCTAGTAAGGGTAAAGAATAATATTACACCAATTTAGCACAACATAATTAGAATACTTCCAAAATAAAATTTCTATACTTGGAAAAATATAATTACTGATTCATGATAAGAAAAAATATATTTTATTTATATTGTCTTCATCTTGTAAGTATTTAGTTAAGTTAATTAGTTGCTTACTTTATTTTAAACTACAAAAAATTTACAAAAAGAATTGAACTTTCATTGTGATTTTAGCATCTAGATTTTAAGTAAGAACATTTTGCTAAGTAGAAATTTGTTATCTATNGATAAGAAAAAATATATTTTATTTATATTGTCTTCATCTTGTAAGTATTTAGTTAAGTTAATTAGTTGCTTATTTTATTTTAAACTACAAAAAATTTACAAAAAGATTTGAACTTTCATTCTGATTTTAGCATCTAGATTTTAAGTAAGAACATTTTGCTAAGTAGAATTTTGTTATCTAATTTTTTTTTGTTTTGTAAGGTTGCATATTGTATTTATCCCTGTGGGTTTGATATTCGGGGCTTAATAAAAAAGTCTTATATTACTTGATAATGATATCTATACTTGCATAGTATCCTATATTTAAATATTATAACTTTATTCTTATTTGCATCATAGTAAAGAATTTACCTAGCTTTTGCTTTGGATTAATATTTTGGATTTGTTGCAAAGAAAAAATCATTATTAAGGAAATTAAGCATATATACAC
Organism: Phalaenopsis hybrid cultivar; assembly: GCA_002079205.1. Lineage (NCBI taxonomy): Eukaryota > Viridiplantae > Streptophyta > Magnoliopsida > Asparagales > Orchidaceae > Phalaenopsis > Phalaenopsis hybrid cultivar. The sequence goes on along the minus strand of JXCR01124847.1, from coordinate 55,612 downwards.
ATACATCACAATTAAAATCTATATAGAAAGTTGGGATCAAGTTTTTAGGGCCGTTGTTGGGGTAGTTAACAAATTTTATAAAGAAAATATTTTTTAGAAAGCAAAATTCATACTTTTATAAAGTCTTATTTAAACTTTTAAGATTTATTATAAGAATATTTTTGTTTTGTTTTTGTATAAAATTCTTGTTTGTGTGTTTTTATTTTTTATGTTTTATGTTTTATTTTATGTTTTTTATAGTAATGCAAGAGTAGTTGAGGTTCCACAGGACTTATTCCTTATGATTTTGAATTATAACTATCAAAAAAATAAAAAAATTAAAAATTACTGAAAAAATTCAAAAATTTCAAGAAATGACAAATCAAAATAATTATAATGCTGAAGAGTTTAGACTTTTATAAGATTATGCAAAACCCAATGGCGGACGAACTTCATTGTAGTATTTAAAAACTAAATGTAGTGGCTAATTCATTTAAACTTAAACCCGCTATTATCCTAATTATATCAAATAATCAGTTGGGGGGGGCACCAACTGAAGATCGAAGTTTACATCATGCCTTTTTTCTAGAATTGTGTGCTACATTTAAATATGATGGTGTATCGGTTGATGCTATAAGACTTAGATTATTTCTTTCCTTTCTAAGGGATAAGGCTAAGATATGGTTACATTCTTTGTCACCTGGATCTATCAAAACTTGAGAAGATGTAGCACAGAGTATCCTTACTAAATATTTTGCACAATAAAAAATTGCAAAGTTTAGAAATGATATTACATTTTTTTGTCAGTTTGAAGGGGAATCTACTTATGAAGCATGGGAATGATTTAAAGGATTGTTAAGAAAGTATCCACACCATGCTAAACCAGATTGGTTAATAATTCAAACCTTTTTACATGGATTAGCTAGATCTCTTTGATCTATTATCGAAGTNAACTGAAGATCGAAGTTTACATCATGCCTTTTTTCTAGAATTGTGTGCTACATTTAAATATGATGGTGTATCAGTTGATGCTATAAGACTTAGATTATTTCTTTCCTTTCTAAGGGATAAGGATAAGATATGGTTACATTCTTTGTCACATGGATCTATCAAAACTTGAGAAGATTTAGCACAGAATATCCTTACTAAATATTTTGCACAATAAAAAATTACCAAGTTTAAAAATGATATTACATTTTTTTGTCAGTTTGAAGGGGAATCTACTTATGTAGCATGGGAATGATTTAAAGGATTGTTAAGAAAGTATCCACACCATACTAAACCAGATTGATTAATAATTCAAACCTTTTTACATGGATTAGCTAGATCTCTTTGATCTATTATCGAAGCCGTTGTTGGTGGTTCATTGATGTCAAAACCATTTAATTACACTTATGATTTAATTGAAGAGATTGCTAAAAATAATTTTCAATGGCCTTCTGAATGGTTAAATTTTAAGAAAGTAGCCAATATTCTTGAAACTAATGCTTTTGCAATGTTAGTAAATCAAGTTGTTGCAATTTCAAGGAAGTTAGAACAATTTGGAATGAATTTTTCTCAACCAATTGCAATGATTGATGAGAATTCATTAGGTCAAATGGTAGATTCTCAAGCATCATTAAAAACATTGTATGCCATAAAAAACAAGTAGCATAACCCATATTCAAAGTATTATAACCCAGGTTGGAAGAACCATCCCAATTTTAACTGGAATAATACTTTTGGTTGTAATAATCAGCAATGGGGGAACAACTAAGTAAACTCATTGAGAAACTAGAGCAACCAAAGGAATAGTAATTATAGACCTACTTATCCTCCAAGTTTTAATAGTAATCCACAATTTAAGGAGAAAAAGCTATTTTATAGAAGAAGTGTTGTTACAAATGGGAAATCAGTTACAAAATCAAGGAGCTTTAATAAAAACTATTGAGAATAAGTTGGGACAAATAGAAAATTCATTAATTAATAGTTCCCAAATAGCACTTTCTAGTAGTACTAAAGTAAATCCCAAAGACAAGAATAAAGAGCAAGTAAAACCTGTTCAACTTAGAAGCGAAAGAGAATTGGAAGGTAAAGTTCAAAAAGAGACTGAAGTAGAGAGAAAAGAAATTGAAGAGCATGAAGAGGACGCTCCAAAAGGTTTAGAGTGACCTTTTTCTTAAATAAAAATTGATTTTTAAAAACCACTACCTCCATTTCCTCAGAGGCTCCGTCAAAAAAAGTTGGATAAACAATTTTCAAAATTTATAGAATTTTTTAGAAGCTTACAATTAATATTTCATTTGCTGAAGCCTTAGAACAATTGCCAAGCTTTGTGAAGTTTATGAACGATATTCTTCATAGAAAAAGGAAGTTTAAAGATAAAGAGACTGTTGCACTTAGTGAGGAGTGCAGTGCTATAATTCAGAAAAAGCTTCTTAATAGGCTTAAAGGTCATTGTAGCTTCACAATTTCATGTGCAATAAGAGATATATTTTCTTGAAAAGCTTTAAGTGATTTAGGTGCACACATCAACCTTAAACCATTTATCAATATTTAAAAGTTCAGGATTAGGAGAAATATCCCCCACTAATATAACTCTGAAGTTAGCATATCATTCAATAACATATCCTAAAGGAGTTATAGATGATGTCTTAGTGAATGTGGATCAATTTATCTTTCTTGCTTATTTCATTGTGCTAGATATGGAGGAAGATAAGAAGATACCTATCATTTTGAGGAGACATTTCTTAGCTATAGGAAGAGCAATGCTAGATGTGTAAAAAGAGGAATTAACTATGCACCTCAATGTCATACAGTACATTTAATATTTCATAATCAATGAAACATTCTGCAGAAGGAGATGATGAATGCTATAGAATGGATGTGATAAGATATTTAAGTGAATGTCATTTCAAAACAACTTATGAAGATAAATCTGAAATAAAAGAGTTATAACACAAGCAAGAAGAGGAATTAGATCAATGTAAAAATTTATATAAGAAAGTTTCAAATTATGTGCAAGAAATTTTTGAAGTTTTGGACACCACAGAAAAAGATACATCTTTTGTCCATCAATTGAAAAACCTCTTGAGCTTGAGTTGAAGTTACTACCTAAACATTTGAAGTATGATTTTTTAGGTGATTTTTTAATGTTACTTATTATAATTTCCTCAAATTTAACTCAGAAGAAGAAATGAGTTTAATGAAAACTTTGAAGAGTTACAAGAAAGCCTTTGGATGGACAATTGTTGATATAAATGGAAGTAGTCCTTCAATTTGCATGCATAGAGTTCATATGGAGGAGAACNGTAGAACTCTTAAGGAAACTCAATATAATTATACCACAATTGATAAATAGTTATTACCAATAATATATCCTTTGATAAATTTAGAACATACTTAATTAGAACTAAATGTATTGTCCATACTGATCATTCTGCTATGAAATATTTAATAAAAAGAATGATGTAAAACCAAGACTTATCAGATGGGTTCTTAAGAATTTGACTTTATGATAGTAGATAGAATGGGAGATGAGAATCAAATTGTTGATCATCTGTCCAGGCTTAAATTAGAGAAACCACTCTGTTTTGAAAAAGAGATTAATGAACATTTTCTAGATGAAGAATTGTTCAATATTAATGAGTGGCGTGTTCCATGGTATGCATAAATTATGAATTTCAATCTTAAATATATTATACCCTATGGAATGACATACCAACAGAAGAGGAAATTTATTTCTGAAGCTAAGACATAATTTTGGGATGACCCATTTTTATATAAACAAAGAAATGATCTTATTATTCGAAGATGTGTGTCTTTAGAAGAAACTTATGAAATTATCCAAAAATGTTATAATTCTAATTTTGGGGTATATTTTGGTGTTGATAAAAATCTTACAAATTTTTATAATCTAGATTTTATTGGCCTACAATCTTTATAGATGTTAACATCTATATCAAATCTTATGATTAATGTCAATGAGTAGGCAATATTTCTAGGAGAAATGAGATGCCCCACATTTATGTGTTGGAAGTTAAGATATTTGGTGTTTGAGGATTAGATTTCATGGGACCATTTATGCCATCTTTAGAAAATTTATACATATTGTTAGTGGTAGATTATGTATCCAAATATATGGAAGTTTTTACTTTAGGTCAATGTGATACTCAAATTGTTGCAAAGTTTTTGAAATGGAATATATTTTGGAGATTTAGGATGTCAAGGGTGATTATAACTGATGGGAGAAGTCATTTCAGAAATGCAATGATGGAGAAATTATTAAAGAAATATCATATAAATCGTCAAATTTTTACTACTTATCATCCTCAGACATATGGTTTGGTTGAATTATCCAATCATGAAATTAAAATATTATTGAAAAATTTGTGAATCCACTAAAAACGGATTGGTCAGTCAAACTTGACTATGCTTTGTGGGCTTATATGACTGTATACAAAACTCCTATAGTAATGTTCCCATAAAGACTAATATTTGGGAAAGCTTGTCATTTACTTGTTGAACTTTAGTACAAAGCATATTGGGTTACTAAAAAATTTAATTACAATATAAAGGATGTTGATGAGAAAAGACTATTGCAATTAAATGAGCTTGAAAAGATAAGGAATGAATCTTATAAAAGTACTAAGATTTACAAAAAAAAGATGAAGATGTGGCATGATCAGAGGATTCTTACTAAATTTTTGACCTGGAGCAACTAGTTTTGCTTTATAATGCAAGCTTAAGATTGTTTCCAGGAAAACTTTAAGTCCAGGTAGATGGACCCATTTGTTGTGATTAAAGTTTATCCTTATGCAACTGTGACTATCAAATATCCTAAAACTGTTAACATATTTAAAGAAACTTTTCATAGGCTGAAACCTTACTTTTTAGGTGACCAACTTAATTTGAAAGNGGAAACTCAATATAATTATACCACAATTGATAAATAGTTATTACCAATAATATATCCTTTGATAAATTTAGATCATACTTAATTGGAACTAAATGTATTGTGCATACTGATCATTCTTCTATGAAATATTTAATAAAAAGAATGATGTAAAACCAAGACTTATCAGATGGGTTCTTAAGAATTTGACTTTGTGATAGTAGATAGAATGGAAGATGAGAATCAAATTGTTGATCATCTGTCCAGGCTTAAATTAGAGAAATCACTCTGTTTTGAAAAAGAGATTAATGAACATTTTCTAGATGAAGAATTGTTCAATATTAATGAGTGGCGTGTTCCATGGTATGCATAAATTATGAATTTCAATCTTAAATATATTATACCCTATGGAATGACATACCAACAGAAGAGGAAATTTATTTCTGAAGCTAAGACATATTTTGGGATGACCCATTTTTATATAAACAAAGAAATGATCTTATTATTCAAAGATGTGTGTCTTTAGAAGAAACTTATGAAATTATCCAGAAATGTTATAATTCTAATTTTGGGGTATATTTTGGTGTTGATAAAAATCTTACAAAATTTTATAATCTAGATTTTATTGGCCTACAATCTTTATAGATGTTAACATCTATATCAAATCTTATGATTAATGTCAATGAGTAGGCAATATTTCTAGGAGAAATGAGATGCCCCACATTTATGTGGTGGAAGTTAAGATATTTGGTGTTTGAGGATTAGATTTCATGGGACCATTTATGCCATCTTTCAAAAATTTATATATATTGTTAGTGGTAGATTATGTATCCAAATATATGGAAGTTTTTACTTTAGGTCAATGTGATACTCAAATTATTGCAAAGTTTTTGAAATGGAATAAATTTTGGAGATTTGGGATGTCAAGGGTGATCATAACTGATGGGAGAAGTCATTTCAGAAACGCAATGATGGAGAAATTATTAAAGAAATATCATATAAATCATCAAATTTTTACTACTTATCATCCTCAGACATATGGTTTGGTTGAATTATCCAATCATGAAATTAAAATATTATTGAAAAATTTGTGAATCCACTAAAAACGGATTGGTCAGTCAAACTTGACTATGCTTTGTGGGCTTATATGACTGTATACAAAACTCCTATAGTAATGTTCCCATAAAGACTAATATTTGGGAAAGCTTGTCATTTACTTGTTGAACTTTAGTACAAAGCATATTGGGTTACTAAAAAATTTAATTACAATATAAAGGATGTTGATGAGAAAAGACTATTGCAATTAAATGAGCTTGAAAAGATAAGGAATGAATCTTATGAAAGTACTAAGATTTACAAAAAAAAAGATGAAGATGTGGCATGATCAGAGGATTCTTACAAAAAATTTTGACCTGGAGCAACTAGTTTTGCTTTATAATGCAAGCTTAAGATTGTTTCCAGGAAAACTTTAAGTCCAGGTAGATGGACCCATTTGTTGTGATTAAAGTTTATCCTTATGCAACTGTGACTATCAAATACCCTAAAACTGTAAACATATTTAAAGAAACTTTTCATTGGCCGAAACCTTACTTTTTAGGTGACCAACTTAATTTGAAAAATATTATGATGTTGGGTCAAACAGAATAAGCACTGGTTACGATGGGCTGACAACGTAAAACCAAGTGTTTTGTTGGAGGCAATTAGTAGTTATCTATGTGTTTGCTTTAAATGTTATGTTGTTGTGTTTGAGTTAAAAAATTTTGATAGTATTTTGATTATATAATGATTTAGTGATTATTCTAAAACCTTAAAAGAAGACTTAGACATGTTAGAATGAGAATTTGGAAGTTAAGTTGACCTGTGCTAAATTGTTCATTAGCGCTTGAGCACCCATATCTGGCGTTTATGTGCGGCAGTTAAAAATATGAGAAAATTTTGGTTTCTAGAAGTTTAAACCGTGATTTGATTGGCTTTAACATTGGATAATAGTTCTATATCATTCCTAGGAGTTATAGGGGAGTTTGGAGCCTATAAATAGAGGGGTTATGTAAGGATTTTTACCACAATTCAATTCAAACCCTAATTCCTAAGTGAGAAGAGAGTTTTGGAAAAAATGTCATCTTGAAAGAGTGATTTGAAAAAAAAGGAGGAAGCAATGAGAATGAAGTTTGTTAGTCATAGTGCACAAGAGTTATATAATAGTTTCCTAGCCATTAGTATCGAAGGAATAGCAGAGAAGATCATTAAAATTGAGGGTGACGTGGCTTCAATAGAAGTAAAAGTGATGGAAGTTAACGTACATCTGGATTATATGGGATGGAACTTAAGATGCAGTTTAGCCATACCAGTTTTATAGAAAAAGCAAACATGGCTATGTATTTAAAGAATAAGTTGATTGAAGAAGATCCAAGTAGAGTTATTAATCTCTTTCCGTTTTATCTGATTTACATTCCAAATGCTGAAGTAGTGACTAATAATAGGCCAGGATTTGTTGCACCAAAAGGAGAGTGGAATTAAGTTCTTTATTAGTATTTGTGTGTTCAGTGTTTGTTTGTTAATGTTAAGTGTGTTTAGTGTGTTTTTAATGTTAAGATTATCTAGTGTTTGTGTTAGGAATTTTCCCATCCGAGACTATTTAAATAGAGAATTTATGTATTAAAAATGTTTGTAATTGTTCGTGAATGAATATAAGTGTTCATTTGTGTGAAATTTTATGTTATTTAGCGTTGAATCAAATTAATTAAGATTGATGAATCTTGAGAAAGAGGAGAGTTGAAAGAGAAGAAAATAGTTATTAAAGATTTATGAGACCTTGTAGGATTGGTTGACTTAGGCTACAAGTGCATTCTAATTAAAACAAAAATCAAAATTTGAGCACTGGCACCAAAGCGCCAAGACCCCATGCTTAAGCACTGCCTAAATTGAGAGACAGGCGGCTAAACTCCAAACCATTTGCACTTAAGCAGCAGTTCACATAAACTGGTTCATAAATTGTTTAATGTTCTGAATTGGTCTGAAAAACTCGATTTTTGCACCTCAAATTCGTCCCCTTCCTCTAGCATTCGCAGTTTTAAAGTTAGGGCACACCCTATATTAAATATTTCTTGGTAATTTAAAAAATAATTTCTAGATTTGATAGCCTTAAGGTAACAGCATCACTTCTATGTAGAAATTTTTACTTTTTACTATATATTTTGAGCACATTATAGATATACCCGAAAATCAATATTCATAGTGAAAATTTGAGAAAAATCTATGGATTATACATAGATTTGGTAGTTCAAGCTTTTAGGAGTTATTTTTAATGATTTGGAGTTGAATTGGGAATTTATTATGATTTTCTTGTGATTTTTAGAAATTACACCAAGAATGAAGAGGGGCAAAGGAAAAGCTCAATTTGATTCAAGCAAGTTTGTTAGTGATAGAGCTCGGGATCGATACAGTGATGCACTGCAATTAAGAAAGTTGATTCATGAGCATTGTTTAAAAAATTTGGGAGGAGCTGTAGAAAATTTGATTGTTCGCCGCCAGTGGGAGCAATTTTGTTGTTTTTCTGCTATGGTAGTTANATTACACCAAGAATGAAGAGGGGCAAAGGAAAAGCTCAATTTGATTCAAGCAAGTTTGTTAGTGATAGAGCTTGGGATCGATACAGTGATGCACTGCAATTAAGAAAGTTGATTCATGAGCATTGTTTCAAAAATTTGGGAGGAGCTGTAGAAGATTTGATTGTTCGCCGCCAGTGGGAGCAATTTTTTTGTTTTTCTGCTATGGTAGTTATTTTTTTTTTGTGTGGGAGTTCTATGCAAATCTCCCCGAGGCTTAAGAAGAAGGAGTCATGGTTAGAGGAAAGATGGTGCCATTTTCACCTGAGGTAATATATCAGTTTTATCATTTGCCCCTAAGTACATTATGTTTTTATTCAAAATATAGTCCAAATGAGGAAGATTTAGAAGAGATCATTTCNCATGGTTAGAGGAAAGATGGTGCCATTTTCACCTGAGGTAATATATCAGTTTTATCATTTGCCCCTAAGTACTTTATGTTTTTATTCAAAATATAGTCCAAATGAGGAAGATTTAGAAGAATCATTTTGATCATCGACTGGAGGAATAGGATTATGGAAGATTACCAATGATATGAGAGTCAACTTCCCCACTTCAAAGTAAGATGCCACTGCAAAGGAATGACACTATTTTATTTCTGCTCATCTACTGCCTACCAATAATCTTAGTGAAGTGACCCGTGATCGAGCAACTTTGAACTATTGTATTTAGCAGTTCATGCTCATTGGCATTGGAACTTTGATTTATAGTGTTATTATTAGTTCTGTTGTGACTGCTACTATTGCAGATTTTGGATTTGCATCCTTGATCTTTTCATTATGTGAGCAGGTTGAGTTAGATTTGATATCTGAGAGGAGATATTACAGCCACTCAAGCCTATTACTAGTGTGAATGTGAAGTCTTATTCACATCATTCAATTTTTTGACTGAAGAGGTGGATTTTCTAGTAGTTCAACTGCTTCGACATCTCGAGCTTCCACTTCACGTGCTTCTACATCACAGGGT
>JXCR01124847.1:23395-38241 GCA_002079205.1 Phalaenopsis hybrid cultivar | reverse complement strand
TTGTTACTCCAAGAACTATAGGTCGTCGATCGATTAGGTCACATCTGGGTCCGAGAATTCTACCTATTATCAATCACAGGGATGTCTCTAAAATTCTAAAGGAAACTCGGCACTGTATCTGGTTTGCACCATGGGGAGCATACCTCTCTTTAGCATGCCGATGCCTCTATTGAGACACCCTGTCTCAAGACATCACAATTGAGAAAAACGTTTTGGGTACCAAAGGTTGTCATACCAATATGGTTCAATGAGCCCGTAGGGCAGGATCATGGAATGAAGCAAGGGTTTGATGTATTCGACATCGTCGCCGCTATTGCTACGAAGTTGGATGAACAAGTGGAGGATGTTCAATAGTGTCCCCCAGATCTCAATATGATACAAGAATCAATAATTGAAGAAAAGGTTGAGAAGCTCAAAATCTAGATTTCTGAGTTAGCCCGAGAACATGGAGTTTGCGTTGATGATGATGATGAAAATTTTGACTTTAACGACTATCTCAATGAACACTTTATGGATATTCATGTCATCAAAACCAGAGCCGCTGTATCTTTGTACGATGCCCAACCTCTTATTGAAGGGAACGTCGTAGATTATCTGGGTAAGGTTGTTCTACTAAGGGATGAGCAAATCAACCAAATGGAGAAAAGAATGGAAGAGATGGATACTTCCCTGGCTTCTATGGCTACAGTTCACAGATAGTCTCAAGCACAATAATTTGCTTCTTTAGAAATCAATAAGCCAGTGATTGTACATATCACAGATGAAAAGAGAGAAGTTGCCTTAACTAACAAAGATAATTAATAGAAGAAGGATTCTCCATCAAGCGTCATACCAGAGAAGGAATTTAAAAAGATGTTTGAACAAGTTCGGGAGGCCTTAGCCCAATCTAAGGGTGGTGCATTGATTTTATCGGGTAGACCCTACCCAAAGGAGTTTGATGTCGTACCCTACCCTAAAAGTTTTGGGTCACAAAACTTTATAATATTTGACGGGACTAGAAATCCCAGACAGCACATAGCACATTTCCGAGCCAGTTGTGGCAATACTAAAAGTAACGAAGCCTTGCTTTTTAGTCAGCTTGTCAGTAGCCTATCAAGGATAGCATTTGATTATTATGTCGAGTTGTCCAACAGATCAGTGAAGACATTCACTGAGTTAGAACAACTGTTTGTAAAGAGATTTGTCGGAGTGCAGCATCATGTTTCTATTGGTTATCTCATAGTAGAGAGGTAAAATCCTAACAAGACTCTAGTAGATTATATCTTGATGTGAAGAAACCTTAGCATGAAATGTGAATCACAGCTACATGACCATCATGGTATTGAAATCCTACTTAAAAGCATCCATGGGCCAGTAGCTTTCATGCTTAAGGGACTTACCATCAAGTTCTTCGAGAAACTACTCAACAAAGCTAGCAATTTGCAAGAAAAAGTTAAACACATGGATTCACAAGAGAAATTGGAGAAGACCAGAACAACCCGAATATTTGAGAAGTCTAGAATAGTATAAACAGTTGATAGAGGAGGGAAACCAATGAAGATACAAGCAGAACACACTTGTCAAGGTTCCCAGTCATCATCACAGCATGCTCAGAAAGGAACACAACAATATGGCTAGTCCAACCAGCAGTTGCAACAAGGAGAATCATATCAAACTAAAAATAAGAAGGGTTTGACCCTTTTAAAATGAAAGAGCATGGTATATTCCTTCAAAGATGAAGTTATACCCAAAATGTTCAGAAGTCTAATGAAGAAGCTTGAGTTTAGATTTTCAGATCCAAGGAAACCTGAGGAAGTTGATAAGAAAGATCAACCCAATTATTGCTCATACCACAGAATGCTTGGACATACTATAGAGGAATGTTTTGTCTTCAAGTATTTGCTTGAGAAAAATCTTAAAGAAAAGAATATAACCATCCCGAAAGAATATTTGAAAGAACCTGAAAAGGGTTCAGTAAATATGATTTTGGCCAAGCTAATCGCTCTGATAAATCCACATTTAGAGAAAGATGGATGGAGTACAGTTTGGAGCAAATCATCAAAGAAGATACTTGATTAGATTCAGACCACTTCAGTTCAGGTAGCTGTTCAGAGTCTACAGCCTGCTCAGCCCAAGATGGAGATTTTGCCAGAAAAACCACTGCAATTAGAAGAGAAAGAGAAGAATGACATCGTGAAGAGCAATAACACGAGGGGTAGGATAGGGGCTGCCTCTGTTAAATTGATTGTCTCAGATTCGGGGAATAAAATCCTTGAACCCCTGACCATGTTTGATTATCTTTTTGCCCCAACATGGTATTATGAATATAATGATTATGATTTTGGCTACATTTTAACTTTTTCTAGTGATAACATAACTGCCTTTGCTCAATTTAACTCCAATCTCAATTCCCAAACCAATCCTCAAATTGTACTTAAGTCTGATGAACTCATTAACAAGGATAAAGAAGATATTGACGATACTGGTTATGATAGCACTGGGAGTGAGGAGCCAGTCCTCGAACGTCATGGCACACCACTCACTATCAACTTGGATCTCTTTGAGGAAGAAGAGACAACATAAAATTTACCTAAAACATTACAAGGAGAAGAAGAAATCACATAGATAAATCTAAGGAGCATGAAAGTGTTACCCTCGAGGTAAGATCCAGTGGATAAAGGAAAAAAAATAGTAACTTAAGAAGAGCTACCTGAAAGAACCAAATAATCAAAATAAAGTTTAGAGGATTATATAAAGTGGATTATAACATGCTAGCTCATCTTAGGTGTTTGCCGGGCAAACTAAGCATCTATGATGCTCTAATCCTATCAAAGGAGATGAGAGTCTCTGGTTACAGCTTTGCTTAACCTAGAGATTTTTTTGCTCAGTTGGTCAGCACATCCTCAGATGAAGTATGTTCATTAAAGGAATAACTTGAAAAAACCTTTACAGATGAAGACTTGTTGCTCAATATTGCTGACCACAACCGATTGCTCTACATCTTCGTTAACATCTACAGACTTGTGTTGTCCAGAGTCTCAATAGATTGTAGAGCATTACTTAACTTAATGAGTCTATAGACATTGACATACTTGGATATTGAGGCTCAATAGCTTACATTTAATAAAATGATGTTAAGAGGATTTAATCATAAGAGAGAAAGAGCCCTTGGATCAATTACACTGCTTATGAAAGTCGGAGAACTAGTAACAATTGCAAAATTCCATATTATCGATGCAGAGACCTCTTTCAATGCTTTACTTGGTTGATCATGGATTCATAAGCACAGCATGGTTCCATCTTCCCTACACCAATGCATTAGGTATTACAAGGAAGGATAATAACATTACATCAAGGGAGATTTACAATCATTTTTGGTTCATCAATTTGACATTCATGAAAATGCGGCGAACTAGGCGCCTCCAAACAAATTGTCTTCTCTCGTGAGATCGTGACAAATGAAAATAAAAATTTAAAAGGATCACAAGGGCAAAGCCATTCAGCTCCGCATCAGCAATCTTCCACCACTCTTTTGAAAGATTAGCAGATTTCTTTTAGTTCATGCTCCCGAGGTCGACGCCAGCGACGTGGACGGGGAAGAACCAATACGATCACTGGATGAACTAAGCCAACCATCAACCTTGATCATTGATCCCAAATTTTTTGTATGTATGGATTTATGAATTTGACACCACTACATTGCCAAAAACTTGATTTGTATATGAAAAGTAAATTGTGTAAAATATATACAATTATAAGAAATTAATAATGGGATTATATGCAAGTATACATATCGTCATCAAGCAATAATGGACTTTCTATTTAAGCCCCAAATACTGATCCCACGAGGAAGGTGTAAGTTAGCAATGATAAATTTTAACAGGAAATTTACAGAAAATCAAACAAAAACATTGTCACTAATTTTGAATGTTGAGATATTAACCAAACTAAATTACTTAACTATTAGCAAAACGGAAATGCAACTTTTAAATATTAAATACTAATCTAAGAACTATGTTTAGGTAATGAAGGTTTCTTATGTGAAAAAGTATCCTTCCCACTACAATGAAATTCTGGTGAAATGAGATGAGATAAATGTTTTTAATATGTATTGTGCCAAATAAGAGCAATTTTAATTATCTACCCTCATACAGTGCATAGAAAATTATTGGCTAATCTTATGTTTAGTCGCTAAATCCATGGCTAGGCTAGGAGGATACCGGCTCCCACTCTAGAGCTCCCAGTTCCCATCACCTGAAGGCTAACTCTCGCTTTAGTTTTTAAACACTAAGATCAAATTAGGGATTTCAGTCTGTCACCCTAAAGATTCTCTAATTTTACACCCAACAAAGAATATTTCCCTATTTATTCGCACTTAATTTCATGAAAAAATTTCTCCCTCATTAAATCAAATGTGATCCTCACTCTGTTGTAGAACTCATACTCCATTTCCCGGATTGTATGTTTCAAAGTATATTTTAACAAATCAATTGGCCAAACTGAAAAGTAAATTAAGTTTGAAGTTGAAAAATCATCAAAATTTATTTTATATTTTAATTATGACACATTCTTTTTATCTCTTCATTTCACCATATCTCAGAATAGGGGGAAAGATAGAGGGAAATACTCAAAATTCATGAGAAAGATACAACAAAACATAAATTTCATATAAAAAATATAGTTCATACAACACTAAATAAACAAACAAACTTGTCTGGAACTCTTTCTCAAAGCAAATCCTTTGTAGCTTTTTCTTAGAAATGCAGGAAGAAGAACTCTCTCACTTTTCTCCTTCTCCAACACTCTTACGGAAACTTTCATACTAAATCTCACCACAAAAACTCTAAACTATGAAAGCAAAATCAGTAATTGACTCAAATATGGTAGTAGAATGGAATGATGTGGAGCGAAAAATGTACGTAGAGGAGTAAAAAATGTAGAGGAGCAAATTTTCTGATGAAATTCGACTCTAAATAGAGCCCAAGGTCGGTTCTCCAAGAGGTGCCTCCAAAAATCCTTCAAAAAGTCGTTCAAATACATCGAACCTTCTAGAAATGGGGTCTGCACCGCCTTTGGCGCCGTCGATGCTAAGTAAAAATCTCCAGCATTAAATTGTTCTGCGCCGTCAGCACTGACCTCGGCGCTGCCAGCGCTGAGCATTTCTTCAAAAACTTAACTTTGACTTTAAATTTCATCATTTTTGCTTTCTTTTTGCTTTAAGCCCTAAAAATCAACAACCTCCAATAAAACATAAAAATACCTTCCATTAAAGTGCAATATCACCAAAAATAGGTATAAAATATGGATCTAAAAATGCATATATTTTAAGTGTATCAAAATCCACCAAACTTACATGTTACTTCTCCTCAAGTAACTTCTCTACTACATAAAAAATATGACTTATGGTAAAGAATTTAACTTTTAGACTTCTGTATTTTAGTTTTCTAAATATAATAGTTTTAAATTAAGAAAAATTCAGAACAACTCCAGCTAATACTAAAGGTGTAAGGATATTCATTAATTAAGTCTAAGGTTTCTCATCCTCTATTTTTTTCAAGAAAAATTTCAATTTGTTATATTAAAGTCAGTTAGGAAATTCATATGAAAAAGAACGTCATAAAACTTTATTAATAATTAAGTTAACATTCAAATAAATAAGTTTAGAAAATGTGTCCAAGTCTTTTTTCTTTAGTTGATTAAAGCGAAGCCAATTTTTAATTAGACATCTCCTCAAGCTTCTCCTCACATTTTTTTTTTTTCTTTTTCTTTTTCTTTTATTTTTCTTTTTTATTTTTCTTTTCTTTTTCTTTTTTTTCTTTCTATATTATATTCTTTTTCTGAGAATTACTATATCTGGATAGCCTTAATGATTTTGAACTTCACTATCATCTTCTTAAAGTTAAAAACTTTTTACATTTCTTCATTTAACAAATTTATATTAACTTAAAGATTTCATAAAGTTTAATTCTTTTCTTTTTACATGTACCTCTTTAAGATTTTTAATACTTCAAAAATACAAATTTCTTTTACTAAAAATAGAAAAAACATAGTCTTATTCTCTTTTACGAGATATCTTAGCCCCTAGAATTAACCTTTATTATTGAAATTTTTTACTTAAATTTACTATATATTCATAAACATAAATATAGTTATCCAAAGTTAACTCCTATTACCAAAGGTCATGTTAAATTTAAAATTTTGAAAATATAGTTAAGTGAGGACAAATAAAATTAAGTTCTTTTCCAATAATGATATTTCTTCTCCCCCCCAAACTTAATTTGTTTAAAAGATTTTGACATGAAGAACTTTAAAAATGAAGGGTAAAAGAAAACATTAAATACATAAAGAAAACTCATACCTGTTGGAGATTTTGATTTTTGAACATAAATTTTGAAATGTTGCAGGTGGTAATATGAAAACTACAAGGCTAAAAACATTAAATTGAACATAATACATATAAAATTTGATGAGAAAGAGCTAATCACAACACATAACAAAGTACTAAAAATAACAACATAATTAAACTAAATTCTAAAAATGAAAATAGTTTTTCACATTACAGTTTCACATAACATAACAATAGAGTCTCAACAACAACATAACACAAACAATACAATAACACAGTACATACACATACACATAAACAAACAAAAAGATCACCAGTCATCATCTTCCTCATCATCGACATCTAGCTTCTGCTACTGATATGGAGTATAAGTAGGGTAAATAGGGAACTGAACTATATGGTCACCCCTCAGGTATCTCACTAAAGCATCATCATAAGCAGCATCATACTCAAATTTCTGGCAAATCAGATAATCAGTGTGAGCATTTCTGGCCTCCAAATTCTGCATCCTATGATCCATCCTCAAAATATCTCTCTATTGAATCATCATCTGGTTCAACAACTCCCTGTTGCTAGGGTCACTTGAAGTAGGCTCACTAAGGGTTCTAGAAGTAGAAGGAATATCCCTGTCCTGTCTTCCAGATCTCCAATCAACATGGGACTCATAAGTCTTGATGTTGGCAGGCCTAATGGGTCTCTAAGGCTCAATCCTCTCCTCATTAGGCCTGAAATCAAATCTTGCATGCTCACAAAGTGTATAAATCAGAGCAGGGTATTCAATCCACNAGCAAATTTTCTGATGAAATTCGACTCTAAATAGAGCCCAAGGTCGGTTCTCCAAGAGGTGCCTCCAAAAATTCTTCAAAAAGTCGTCCAAATACATCGAACCTTCTAGAAATGGGGTCTGCACCGCCTTTAGCGCCGTCGATGCTAAGTAAAAATCCCCAGCATTAAATTGTTCTGCGCCGTCAGCGCTGACCTCGGCACTGCCAGCGCTGAGCATTTCTTCAAAAACTTAACTTTGACTTTAAATTTTATCCTTTTTGCTTTTTTTTTGCTTTAAGCCCTAAAAATCAACAACCTCCAATAAAACATAAAAATACCTTCCATTAAAGTGCAATATCACCAAAAATAGGTATAAAATATGGATATAAAAATGCATATATTTTAAGTGTATCAAAATCCACCAAACTTACATGTTACTTCGCCTCAAGTAACTTCTCTACTACATAAAAAATATGACTTATGGTAAAGAACTTAACTTTTAGACTTCTATATTTTATTTTTCTAAATATAATAGTTTTAACTTAAGAAAAATTCAGAACAACTCCAGTTAATACTAAAGGTGTAAGGATATTCATTAATTAAGTCTAAGGTTTCTGATCCTCTATTTCTTTCAAGAAAAATTTCAATTTGTTATATTAAAGTCAGTTAGGAAATTCATATGAAAAAGAACGTCATAAAACTTTATTAATAATTAAGTTAACATTCAAATAAAAAAGTTTAGAAAATGTGTCCAAGTCTTTTTTCTTTAGTTGATTAAAGCGAAGCCAATTTTTAATTAGACATCTCCTCAAGCTTCCCCTCACATCTTTTCTTTTTCTTTTTCTTTTTCTTTTATTTTTCTTTTTTATTTTTCTTTACTTTTTCTTTTTTTTCTTTTTATTTTATTTTCTTTTTCTGAGAATTACTATATCTGGATAGCCTTTAATGATTTTGAACTTCACTATCATCTTCTTAAAGTTCTTTTTCTTTTCTTTTTTTGAGGATTACTATATCTGGATAGTCTTTAATGATTTTGAACTTCTCTATCCTCTTTTTAAAGTTACTTTTTACATTTCTTCACTTAATACAAATTTTATTAACTTAAGATTTCATAAAGTTTAATTCTTTTCTTTTTTACATGAACTCTTTAAGATTTTAATACTTCAAAAATACAAATTTCTTTTACTAAAAATAGAAAAAACATAGTCTTATTCTCTTTTACCAGTNAAACCTCTCTACTCATCATATTCTACTTTTCTTTTGCTCAATCTAGGTGTCATAGGAAACCTAGAAAAAATTGAAAAATTCTAAATAAATTCCAAAACTTTTGAAAATCAAAATGTAAACTACTTTAAACTTAAATCCACTTAGTAAGAGTTCTTCACCAATGCATTTTGTCAAAATTTCTCAAAAAACTTTCAAAATTTTTTATCTAGTCAATGTGAGAAAAATCTTTGGTGAAAACAAAAAATTTTTAATTTAAAGTGTAGCTCTTAGCTAGAGAAGATGAAATCCGAAGTTTCTTTGCCTCAAAATCACCTCAAATCTATCCAAAATCAAGCACTAGGTGCAAAACTGAAGGTTGAAGGTGAATTAAAGGGGGTAAAAATGGAGGTTTGCGGTGAAAATTGTGAATTAAAGGGTTAATTCGCTGCTCTTGGGTCAAGGGCGCCGACATGCTAGCGCCGTCGGCGCTGAAGGCCCGAAATTCACTATTTTGATTTATCAAAATTTCAATTTTCTCCAAAGTTTTTAGTATTTTTAAACACAAATTTTTATCTAAATTCATAAATACACATTTCTCAAACAACAACAAACTTTCTTTTATATAAGAAAATACACTTTTTACAAACATTTCACAAATTCATAACTATTAAACAAACTAATAATAAATCAGTGTCGAAATCAAGCCACAACACTAAACGCTGACACAAAACTATACACATAATCAAAGTTTAGAATTCTAAAGCAAAAACAAACCAAATCAAACCTAATCAAATCCATACAATTACACTAAAACACATAAACATCTTTAAGCAAGTAAGGAATTCACAATCTTTAATCATTCAGCCTCATCTTCAGTGATTTCACCTCCTCTAATATCTTCCATAGATTGGTAATGAACATATATGTTATAGAAGGATCTGCACGGGAATTGATCTGTCAAATTTTCTTCGATCCACCCCTTTTCTTTAAACATTCAAACTAATCCTGCTTCAAAAGTTCCATTGTGATCTAAAATTTTCTTTCATTCTCCAATCTAGGTGATCAAAAAGGTACTTGAGATCTTCTACTGCATTCATAATACTCTGAAGTTCTCTTTCAATTTTCTTCAATTTCTTCTCTAAAGCAAGCGAACTTCCAACTACTGGTTGCATTAATGGAGATGAAGCATGTGAAGAATGATCTATAAGATCAGAGGTTACCCATTTCCCTTCTTAAACTAAGCCTAAATGTTAATTAAGGCTAATTTTCCAAAATTACACATTTGCCCCTAAAGCTCTATCACTTCATAATTTATCAAATTTAATCCAAATGACTTTGGAATTTTTACCCTACCTCATTCATGGGTCAATTAAGACATCAGAGGATAAAATGTGTTTTTTCATAATTTAATTTAATTTATATGATTATTTTAATGCAAAAACAGGATTTTTCAAAGACATTTCATAACTTAACCAAGGTAAGTCCTAATCCATTAAAATTTCTACTGCAGGTAAGTTTAGACTAGAGGAGATTGTGGACCAAATTTCATGATTTATTGAATTTTATTTAAATTATTACNCTACTGCAGGTAAGTTTAGACTAGAGGAGATTGTGGACCAAATTTCATGATTTATTGAATTTTATTTAAATTGTTACAATTATTTTAAGTTCTAGGGTATTTATTAAATATAAATATTTTAAATGGAGAAAATTAAGTTTAGTCTTTTTGAAAAGTCTCCATGAGGTCAGAAAACTTAGAGGAGAAAATGTTATATTTTTTCTAGATTTCATTTGNTAAATATAAAATATTTTAAATGGAGAAAATTAAGTTTAGTCTTTTTGAAAAGTCTCCATGAGGTCAGAAAACATAGAGGAGAAAATGTTATATTTTTTCTAGATTTCATTTGATTTAATGGAATTATTTTAATGAAAACTTATTTTTAGCCTTTAAAAATCATTTTTAAGCTTTAAAATTCAATATCTTCATTTACAAAATCAAGAAAAATATTCTAATTGTTTCTAAGTGCTTATGAAGCCATTTAGAACATTTTCATGAGTTTTATTTTTTTTTTTGTTATTTTTAGGGATTTTTAATTATTTTAAATGTTTAAAAATAGGTTAAAATTGAAGTTTTTATTTTAAATATTATTTTCNTTTAAAAATCATTTTTAAGCTTTAAAATTCAATATCTTCATTTACAAAATCAAGAAAAATATTCTAATTGTTCCTAAGTGCTTATGAAGCCATTTAGAACATTTTCATGAGTTTTATTTTTTTTGTTATTTTTTAGGGATTTTTAATTATTTTAAATGTTTAAAAATAGGTTAAAATTGAAGTATTTATTTTAAATATTATTTTTTATTTAAAAAATACCCCCGATCACAGAGAATTCAAAAAACTAAGTTTCATAATTTTTTGAGTTGTATTTAGATTTTTAAAAGTCATTTTAGTGCCAAAAATGTTATTTATCTTTAAAAATCAACTTAGGTTTTTAAATGAACTCAAAATATTTTGATATTTTTATAATGAGTTCTTTTNTCATTTTAGTGCCAAAAATGTTATTTATCTTTAAAAATCAACTTAGGTTATTAAATGAACTCAAAATATTTTGATATTCTTATAATGAGTTCTTTTGACCCTAAACCACAGTGGAGATCAAAAATCAAGTCATGTAAATGTTTGTATTTTCCAAAATTAATTATCTTAATAATTTAGTGTTCATAAAACTTAAGTACATTTTAAATGACTTGACCCATGAAATTATTTATAAAAGCTTCTCTGGTCATTGTGGACNGGAGATCAAAAATCAAGTCATTTAAATGTTTGTATTTTCCAAAATTAATTATCTTAATAATTTAGTGTTCATAAAAGTTAAGTACATTTTAAATGACTTGACCCATGAAATTATTTATAAAAGCTTCTCTAGTCATTGTGGATCTTCGAAAATTTTCTTGGAATTTTCTAGTCAACATGCTAATTTCCATGGTTGTTTTAAGGAAATAATGTGCAAAAACTTTAAAAATATGGATCTCTGTATAGAAACTTCCTCTGACTTTGGAAAAATCAGAGGATATTTCCCTTGACAGAACCTACAACATTCCAAAATTTCAAGCCAAGGTGATGTGTCAATATGCATGGATAATCAAATGATTTCAAACAGTGTTTAATTATTTAAAAATAAAATATGCATCCAATGGAGTTGAAATTTATTCCACGTCGTTCTCCTCTGTTCACTGAGCAAAGGAATATTTTTATTTCATTTTTGTGATTTTTCACCACAAACNCTACAACATTCCAAAATTTCAAGCCAAGGTGATGTGTCAATATGCATGGATAATCAAATGATTTCAAACAGTATTTAATTATTTAAAAATAAAATATGCATCCAATGGACTTGAAATTTATTCCACGTTGTTCTCCTCTGTTCACTGAGCGAAGGAGTATTTTTATTTCATTTTTGTAATTTTTCCACACAAACTTATGAATTTTCTAATTTAGGGGTATTTAAATAAATAGGAAAAAGCCCTATTTATCTATTTAAACCGCGCGTGCCACTCAACCTACGAAGGCTCCGAAGCTCCAAGTGTCGCGCTTCCATTTGACACCGCCATCCACCTCAGTGCTGACTAGGCCCGTTGTTTATGTCCCGAAGCGTCGTCTGACTCGATCTCCTCCGTCCATTTGATACAAGCTCGATCAAACGGCCCCCCGTCAACATCACCGATAGAACCCTAAGATCTTAGCTTAGACTCAACCAAATCACCTTGGGTTTGGTCCTATGGACTCGTTTAAGTGAGAGGAACACATCCATACGATAATCATGTAATTGAATTAAGCCTAATTAAACGGAGAATCGAAATAGGCTCAGATGAGGTGAGGTTTTATAACTTTGCTCTGATAAGTGAAGTTTTTATCAGAGGGTCTTAGCACGTTTGTTATGATCCAAAGAGGGTAGGGATTGAGTCTCTGATCTTGATTTAAGGCCTAGGTATGAATTCGATCTCAACCAGATTTGGGTGTTGGTCTAGAGCTATGGTTGAGGCTCTGTGGAAGGAGGATTTTATGGGGCTTTGGCTCCTTTCACTTTTGTGAAGGTGCGGGTAGAGTCAATTTGAGTTTAGTGGACTGTGAAGGTGTATTGGATTCTGTCCTGGTTTTCGACAAGGTTTCAAGCTTAAAATTGAGCTCCGGTAGTGAGAATTGGTGAGGGGAAATGGTTCAAATGCACTGAGAGGATCTTAAGGAAGCTCTGTGTGAAGTTTGGAGAGGCTCACTAAGAAAATTTTGCACCTCCCATGGTTCGTGAGGTGAGTTTTTATAAAAATGGCCATGGGGTGGCTCTCAGGGCATAAGTTTGGGTGCATTGCGGTGCTTAGGTGGAGGGCCGAGGAGCTCCATCAATTGGTTTGGCTGAGCTGANATTGGTGAGGGAAAATGGTTGGAATGCACTGAGAGGATCTTAGGGAAGCTCTGTGTGAAGTTTGGAGAGGCTCACTAAGAAACTTTTGGCACACCTCCCATGGTTGTGGAGGTGTGTTTTTATAAAAATGGCCATGGGGTGGCTCTCAGGGCATAAGTTTGGGTGCATTGCGGTGCTCAGGTGGAGGGCCGAGGAGCTCCATCAATTGGTTTGGCTGAGCTGGCCTCTAGGTTTGATTTGGGCGAGGTGCCATGGGGGTGGCTCTCGGTTTTGAGCTTTTCCGGCCACTATGCTGGTCGGCCGGCTAGGAGCTTAGGAAACCCAGGGGAATATGTCACAGCANGACCTCTAGGTTTGATTTGGGCGAGGTGCCATGGGGGTGGCTCTCGGTTTTGAGCTTTTCCGGCCACTATGCCGGTCGGCCGGCTGGGAGCTTAGGGAACCCAGGGGAAAATGTCACAGCGATTTAGTGCAATAGTACCTAATTTTTCTAATGATATCTTAAGCACATGCATTTTTGGAAATAATATCCCTTGATTTGGGGGACCTTTGGTCAATGTCCAGATATCTTAAGCATGTGCATTTTTGGAAATAAGATCCCTTAATTTGGGGGACCTTTGGCCCATGGCTTGATTAAGCATGTGCATTTTTGGAAATAAGATCCCTTAATTTGGGGAACCTTTGGTTCATGGCTTGATTTAGGTGATAAATATCCCTTAATTTGGGGAACCTTTGGTCCATGGCTTGATTTAGGTGGTTTGATGGTGTTTAGAATGGTCACTAAGTCCAACTAATGGCTGTGATGGAGTTAATTTGGTGACTTTAGGGTGGTTAGGTCACACTTAGTGCATGAGTCCAAGTGGATGCAAATGACGAAAACTTGAGTTTGGGCTAAGTTAGCCATGTCAATTGGGCCAAATAAATGTTTCATTTGGTGTAGATGATCATAAGGAAAAACTTTTNCTTAGTGCATGAGTCCAAGTGGATGCAAATGACGAAAACTTGAGTTTGGGCTAAGTTAGCCATGTCAATTGGCCCAAATAAATGTTTCATTTGGTGTAGATGATCATAAGGAAAAACTTTTGTGAAGAGTGATTTTTAGTCTATTTGGTCATGTTGGACGNACTTTTGTGAAGAATGGAAGTAGTTTTGAGCTCAATTGAAGGGTCAATTTGAGGGAATTTTGATTTTTAGTCTATTTGGTCATGTTGGACGAGGCTTGGGTATAGCTTGGGCTAGCCTTGGGCTAATTCCAAATTTATTGTTGTAAATGGTCAATAGGGACCCTATGAAGAGTCTTCAACATGAATTAGATGCCAATTTTGGGGTTAAGGCAATCAATTGGTTGAAATTTGGGGACTTAGGCAATTTGGGGCCNATTTACCTTAATTATTCTCCCAATTTTAGGATCCTCAATATCAACAACACCATAAGGATAAACTCTTATTACAATAAATTGCTCTGACAACCCGGACTTAAGTTTTCTCAGAAATAATTTTAATCTTATATTGTATAATAAACTTATTTTCCATGCTCAAAATTCTTTTTCAAAATTCTCTTTTCTTGCCAAATTTTCATTTTCTCCTTATATATTCTTGCATTCTCATAAGATTTAATTCTTATCTCATCAAGCTCATTTAATTGCAATAATATTTTAGCACCATCATCATCAAATTATAATTGAACTCTTTAATAGCCCAAAAAGCTTTATGCTACAATTTAACTAATAAGCGATAAGCTTTCCATATATGAATTTATTGGTATCAATCCTATAAGATTTTTTTAAGCAATCCTATAGGCCCATAATGCACTGTCAAGTCTAGCAAATAAATCTGTCCTATTAGGATTTACAGTTTTTTCCATTATTATTTTAATTTCTTGAATGGATACTTCTGCTAAATTACTAGTTTGATGATGATAAGATGTGGTAAATATGTGTTTAATCACATACTTTTGAGTTAAAGTTTTAATTGTTCTATTCTTAAATTGGCTTCCCCCATATGTAATGGTTACTCTAGGCATTCCAAATCTTGTGAAATCATTTTTTCTTAAAAATTTTACAACACTCTTAGTATCACAACATGGTACATCAATTACTTCAATCCATCTAGAAACATAATCCAAAGCTAT
>JXCR01124839.1:38047-71056 GCA_002079205.1 Phalaenopsis hybrid cultivar | reverse complement strand
TATATATATATGTTTATATATATCATTAAAATATAAGAAATTTTCATATTTTTCTTGCTTAAATGCCCGGTCTGACATACTAATTGTTTTAATGTTTTAATGCAGGAGAATGTCAGGAGGAAGACTGGTCTTCACATTCAAGAATGGCATTGGTTTTGCCCTCGATAAGACAAAAGTTGAAGGAGCGGTGGTTGAATTTGATTTCAACTTTGATCAAATTGAGCTAGACTATGAAAGCTCAACTTTAACCATAGTAAACAAAGACGAGTTTTGCAAGCAGAAGCCTGTGCTTAAATTCAGAAATAAGAATCAATTCGTTGCTGAGAAGAAAAGGAAATTAGAAAAAATCAACAAGGCGTAATCAAGCAATGTTGCAATTAATCGGATGAAGTCAATGATAATGACCTCTAAGGGCGAGCTTGTTGGTGCTACTCCTACCGACGATCAACCGGAAGGTAAGGCAACACTTACTCGTACGCAGAAGAGGAATCAAAATTGCCATATCCATAAGATGCTGGAACAATTGAAAGAACAAGGGGAGGATAAAAAAAACTATTGCTCAGATGGAGATCAAATTAAAATGGAAAACCCCAGATTAGCCGGTTGAAGTACCACCTCAACCCATGAAAACTGGAGGAGAGGTGACTTTCAAGAAAAAAGAGATTAAAGAAAGAAGCATGGGAGTTGAACCTTATGTTGCCTAGTTCGTAAGCAGGTCACATCATTTGCAGATCATTTCAGAGCATGAATTGGAGAAATATGAAAAGGTGAGAAAACAAAATTTTGAACACTTTCAAAGGTTTCAGGGCAAGTATGTTAATATACTGGAAGGGTTGGAACTGCACACCAACGTGTTCACCAACAGTGAACAAGATGACATTGTAGAACATGTTCTTTTGGAGCAAGAAATGGGACGTGCTGGTCGGCTGAGAAGAAGGACATATTCTGAGCCGAGAAAATGGAAATGAGGTAAAGGAATGGTTACAATCCAATAGTGTTGCTGCTACAATTTTGCCCAAGATAAAGAAGGAAATCCTCCCGGGATAATTCGTCACGATGAGGTTGACCCGTTATCATCATTCATTAAGAGGATAATTAAATGATTGGTGACCTGGCATATACTTCCAGCAGATTGTATCCCAAACAGTTGTATAGTTAATATCTACAAAGTTGGTGACTGTATCCCTTCGCACATCGATCATCATGATTTTGCAAGGCCATTTTGCACGGTATCATTCATAAATAAATGCAACATCATGTTTGAAACAAAAATTCATATCGTTGGTGACGAAGAATTTCAAGGTTCCGTAGAGATTCCTTTGCCTGTGGGTTCTATGTTGATATTGAAGGGAAACGATGCTGATGTGGCTAAACACTGCATCCTTGGAGTGCCATATCCAAGAGTTTCAATAACCCTCAGACGGATGAATGAGGATAAGGTACCATTCCAGTTCAGACCCGATCCTGAGATAGAGAATTTGCAGCCTTTTGAGTTGTAAGTTGTTTAAATACATCACAGCTCAGTATATATCTAAGAGAAATCATTTCTATTTTTCTGATGATATGTTAGAAGGTTAGGCTAGTCTTTATACAACCTACTATTTCAACACAACTGTCGATAACAAAATACAGCTAGATGATACACAAGACTGGATTCAATCATGCGTCTTCAGTATTGGTGAATGAGGAAATATTTTGATATATGAACTACACAATAATGATTCTATAAGATGCTTGATTACATGAAATCAAACAACATTGTATTCGACATCAGATGATATTCATGATATGACAGTTTGAAGAAAATATATTGGAACTTCTTTTCGCAGTTATGAACACAGATTTGGGCAATTGATTGAGAAAATAAACAAATTTGATTGGCCCTAATTCTGAGAAAGGCTAGCGAGCAAAGAACGAGATTTATAAATAAATTTATAAATTAATAATCATCAAGATATATATATATATATATATAAATAATGATCATCATGAAAATTTAAAAGAAAATTTTGCTTGATTATTCCCTCACGTCACAAATTGATTGTTTCTGTATCCCATCGGGTTTAATTTCTTCTCTCATAATTTTGCAAAACTTCACATGTTGCGACATTCTTCCTACACACTCTCATTTTGGGGTCAGTACCTAAATTCTGATTCCCTTTCTCCAAGATCGGTACCAAAATTCTGATTCTCTTCTCGAGGTCGATACCCAAATTTCAACTCTCATTTCAAGGTCAATACCTAAATTCTGATTCCCTTTCTCCGAGATTGGTACCTAAATTCCGATTCTCTTCTCGAGGCTGATACCCAAATTTCAACTCACATTTTGGGGTCAGTACCTAAATTCTGATTCTCTTCTCGAGGTTGATAACCAAATTTCAACTCTCATTTCGGGGTCAGTACCTAAATTCTGATTCCCGTTCTCCGAGATCGGTACCTAAATTCTGATTCTCTTCTCATGGTTGATACCCAAATTTCAACTCTCATTTTGGGGTGAGTACCTAAATTCTGATTCCCTTTCTCCGAGATCGGTACCTAAATTCTGATTCTCTTCTCGATGTTGATACCCAAATTTCAAACTCTCATTTCGAGATCAGTACCTAAATTATGATTCCCTTTCTCCAAGATCGGTACCTAAATTCTGATTCTCTTCTCGAGGTTGATACCCAAATTTCAACTCTCATTTCGTGGTCAGTACCTAAATTTTGATTCCCTACGATCAGCTCTTGAGTTGGATATGAGTCCCCGCACTTTCCTTCTCAATCTAATCTTTTCAATACCTCATGAATTGGATATGAGCCCCAGTGCTTTCCTCCCTAATGTAGCAGACATATTTCCTTTGTCACCACTTAGGTTGGATGCGAGTCCCAGTGCTTTCCTTCCTAGCGTGACATATATTCTCTATTGTCTCTTAAGTCGGATGTAACTTGCCCAGCGGTATTATGAGTTGTTCTAGTTCCTCTGTTTCACTTAGGTTGGGTATGGAGTTTTACTTCTAACCCCGTAATAAATCCTAAGACAACAGACGATATTTTTGTTCGACTTGTTTCAGCTCGGATGTAACTTCTCCAGCGATATTCCGAGTTGATATAGTCCTTTTTTGTTTCACTTATCTTCTCCACATTCTTCGGGATCAGGAACATATTTTGATTCCTTTCCCCATACATTCTTTAATGTCATTGCCAAATTCTAGGTTTTTCTTTTGCATATACTTTGAAGATCGACATTTGAAATCATTCGAAAATTCAAATCCCACAACAATTTGAAAATTTATTTACTCATTCCCAATGAAAATCGTACTCCACCTCACTTCGAACTTGGCATTCGATTTTTCACAAGCATGGTTACTTGGACATTCTTGAGGAATCGGTTCGATCATTTCGGTCGACGCGAATAGGCGCGTCGTGCTTGTGTAGCACACCACACTTATTGGGGGTCCATTTGTTGACCTCATTTTGGAGGTCTTCCTTTCCCCTTCTCTAGATACCCTAGGATCTAGCCTTAAAATTTCCCTGTTTTGACTCACTTAAAGGACTAGACTAGGACCCACACCCCTTTGAAATTCAAGCCATTTCTTCGCTCTTTGCAGTCACATATGGACGGTTTCAGATCCTCAATATTCAATTGAGTCGATCGAAAAGCCGACATATTGAAGCTCAAATTGAGCTCCTATAGAAATTTGAAAGACGTAGGTGGACACCGTGGCACGTGCGCTGTTTGAATTGCCACTGCGAGCGTCGTATTTGACTTTGGTTGTTTCTTATGCGAGGACCGGTAAATATTTTCATCTTGCTCGTTAAACAGCTCCGATCGGGCCAAAATAATTTTGTTTGTCGCGTCTCGCGTGAATCGAATTCAATTTGGAACGATCGTCGATGACTTTGTCCATATGATTCCAGATGATGAAACGGACTGCGCCATTGCGTCTGGAACATCAATTTTAGCTAGGGAGAACACCCATTTTGTAGGGGTGCCACACATGAACGAATTGCACAAAATTTGATTTTTTTTTTAAGTTTTAAAATACCTAAAAAGAAAATCTCATGCCTTTTTTCACGCTTGCGTTCCTTGCCCTAGCCGAAGTTTCTTTCTCCTCTCCTCTCTTGACCGAATCTTGAGGGTTTCTTGCCGGTCTTCCGGTCAGCTTCCCCCTTTCCGAGCCCTCGTCGCCGATGGCTTCGCCGGTAGCCCGTCTCTAACGAATTTTTTTGCCTAAATGAGTCTGGTAACCTTCCTATTTCAAATCTTGTTGGGTTACTTACCCTTCATGGGTGATTCTCCTCACCGTCAGATGCTCACCGCCGGTGAGTCAATCTCTCATCTCTACCTATAAATACCCCTTCGAGAGGAAGATTTAAGGAGATTTTTTTTTTTTCGGTTAGTAACTTCTGGGAGAGTTTCGCTGCTGGGATATTTTTTGAATTTGTGTGTTAAGAAAGAACTTCGGGCTAGCATTTTGTTTGGACGGTTTGGAGATTTCTTTTGATTCGTATTTTGTCTTGCTGCTTGTTCTCTTTAAGGTTTACAATTTCTGTGAGTAAAGTTTCTCTCCTCCTTTACTTTCTTCTTTAGTTATTAATGCGATATTTACCTTCATGAAGCAAGCTGTAGCTAGCTTATTCTGTACTATACGGTTGAGATCTTTTGCGATTGCAACTGAATTTTCCTTGCTTTATTCTATAAAATTGCAGTCAGCCTTATCTTAAGGTATTGGAATATTTGAGAACCATCTAGACAGCTTTCTCATGTATATATATATATATATATATATATATATATATATATATATATATATATATATATATTTGATACCGAGATAGAGTTGCTATTAGTTTTCTTTGTTTCGGTTTGCTGATGCAGAACTCAGAAGATACGATGGTTTTTTTTCCCTTTGTTTTAACCTGCTGGAATAAAATTTTGGAAATCTGAAATAATAATTTTACAAACATACCACTTAATTCTTTTGTATTTACTAGTTAACTTCTAAGCTTTAGTTCCTTATATAAATACATCTCCTTATTTTGCATGAAGGGTGAATTCTAGTTTATCTTGAAGGATAAGGTGAATATCACTATGAGTTAAAGAAGTTCAGCTTCATCTGATCCCCTGATTGTTCATGTTTGCTGAAAATATAGGGAGTTTGGTAATGACTGTAGATTTGAAGGATTCTTCTGTCTAATAACTTAATTGTTTTAATGATTAAACTCGTTTTGAGCTATGTGGCATGCTTTGCCTTAGCATTCTTGGTGGGTTTTGCTTTAATGGATACATGTTAGTGGATTTCGAAGGATTGTTTATTTTAAGGGCTGTTCTTGTTCTATTATAAAGATGTAAATCTTTGGTTTAATTGCGGGATTAATCTCTTCTATTAAGACTTGAAATGTTATCTACATTGGTGAGATTGCAGCTGTATTATTTAGAAGATCATGAATTTGTTTATATTTCTTTAATAAACTTAACTTTGTATTATATGGGGTTCGATTTTGGTTCTCTTTGCTGTCCCTTATTTAAATACATGTTGGAAATCAGTTTTTATGGTTTGTAAAATATATTTGGGGGCTTGATTTTTGTCCTCTTTGCTGCCCCTTGTTCGAGTATTGCCGGAAGTCAGTTTTTATGGCTTGGAAAATATATTTGGGGGCTCGGTTTTGGTTCTCTTCGTTGTCCCTTGTTCAAATACATGTTGGAAACCATTTTATGGCTTGGAAAATATATTTGGGGTTCGGTTTTGGTTTTCCTTACTGCTCCTTGTTCGAACACTTGCTGGAATTTTTTTTTATGTTTTGTAATATATGTTTGGAGCTGTAGTTTTGCTCCTCTTGTTGTCTTATTCTAATATATATTGAAAAATTATCTTTTAGCTCTGAGAATTAATTTTGGAGTTGTAGTTTTTTTACTTCCCTTGTTATCTTATTTGAATACACATGAAATTTTTTTTTTTTTAGTTTTGAAAATTGCTCTAACATTTTGGATATGTTATTGATGCTCTTACTTGAATATACATTGAAATTACTTAGTGTTTTGGATAGCTTTTTTAGCGTTTTAAGTAATGGTTCAATGTTAGCCCTTTTATCTAGTCGGTTCCATTTCTTGATGGCTCGGTCTTGGCCCCTTTGTGATTTGGTTTTGCTTGGTGATGGTTTAGATTTTGTCCCATCTGTTGGACTGGGTTTTGTTTGGTGGTGTTTCTTTTTTTTTTTTGGCTAGCTATTGGATTCACTTTTATCCCTTGGTTCTCTTTTACTTGTGAAGTATATCATATAGTGTTGTTTTTTAGATTTTAACCTCTTGTTGGAATTAGATTCCTGGTTACATAAATTTCATATGTTTGTGCTTGACAACATGAGAATAGAAATGTATTTCTCCTTGAAAAATTGATAGAACATGCAACAATTATATGTACATATTTAAAGTTTGAACCTAAAAGTGGAAGGCGGCTATTATAGAAATGCTTAAATGATTATTTCTCTCATTTTCTTAATACAAACTATATGAAATTTTGTTGGATGAGCATATGAAATATTGAGGTGGCCTATTAGTTTGAGATGAGGAGTAATAGGTAATGATGTAAAGAACCACTGATCAGCTCTTCTTATAGCTGAAAATATAAAATCAATATTCAATTAGTGCGATGCGCTTTCAGCCCTAGATCGTCAACAACTCTAACCTTTTTAAAAGGTTCGAGAATCGGTAGCCACAAAAGAACATATACTACAAAAACCCTACAAATACTACAATCACGAAAGAATAGATACGACACTACACCGTAGACACCATATCCTGACTAATACATGCATACGTTGGATATCACTTACACGTACATTTCATACATCACATAGTATATCTTACACACCACATATCTTTATTTGATGGATCTAAGTATCATCATATCACCTTTTTATACTGTAGACACTATATCCACACACTACGCCCTGCACGACAAATACTACATTTCACATATAGGTGCACTGCACTTTGATGAGTTCAGATGCTACATTTCACATATAGGTGCACTACACTTTGATGAGTTCAGATGCTACATTTCACATATAGGTGCACTACACTTTGAGGAGTTCAGTACTACTCCGTTCACACATCCTTTAATCGATAGGTTCTAGGGTTGTCTGACTATTGGGGTGATTCGTTGGTGGCCTCTAGTTGATGTTGATAGGTTGACTTTGATAAATCAGTTGCCTTTGGGATCGAGATAGAGAGAAAAGGGGTCTAGTCTAAGCCTATCCCCAAATTGAAATCTAATATCCCATCTTGAAACTATCATAAGCTCATCATTTAACCTTTCTTTTATAATATGCAAAATGTTTACCGACCCATTTATATCATACAATTGCAATCTGTTTTGAAGCTTTAGCAGAATTTGATCAGGTACCCCTTTTATTTATTTAATTTCCGTACTTTATTTTTTGTATATTTTCTTTTATTCTGTACCGTACTATACTTCGCTACATGTCTCATGCACTTTCCTATCACATCTTACATCATAGTCTTTTTTGTCTGTTCTTTGTTGTACTGTATACATTTACCAGTATTCATACTTTAGTTGCTACTTTTCTAGTATGTTTGTGCAATCCCCTAGGATAGGTCGTTTGAGGCATGGTTTTTTTTTTGTTATTCTCTCTTCTCTCTCTCCTCTTCTAGGAGTGAGACGACAACGTGGTCAGTTGATGATTCATCTCAGGACAACGGTCGAGACAACTACCAAAGACGGAAAGATGAGCTTATGCAGAACCTCGATAGATTTAAATAACATACCTATTGGACGCCGAGGTTGTTTGTTTGGTACGACGTAAATCCTCACATTATCTTTTAGGACTTTCTACGATTTTCATATCGTACGATATAAGTCATAAACTTTTTAGGCTTCCGAGGTTGGTGTCTCGTACGACATAAATCCTCACATTTTCTCGGGCTATTTGCAAATGATATAAAGATGTAAGTCCCAAATATCTAAGTAATTTGCAGGACTAAAACGTCAAGTAACTTCTCTTTCAAAGACGTAAAGCCAAACCGTAGGTTAGTTTGAGATGTCACTGAATATTATTCAGTATCTTCGACATTTCCTACTTTTCATTTCTTTGGATTCTGGAAATAAGTGTTCTAATTTGAACCTATCCTATTTGATGTTTCCTATGAACAATCGTGGAAACTTGAACGTTGAATTCTTGAAGACAAAACTCCTCATCATTATCAAGAGTTTTCTTAGGTAACTTCGGTTGTCTAAGATGTAATTAACTATAGGGGCTTGCTCATATAGGGAATTTAAGAACCTAGATTAATCTAAACCCTATCTAATCTGTGTATTAGATAGGAGAATTTGTCGGCTATAAATTCTGCAGACCAAAATAGAGTCATAAACTTTTAAGTTTAGATAGTTAAGCCTGTTAATAAATGATATTTTCATCCTTAAAGATGATATATCATTTATGGTATTGTACTCAGCTATTTAGACTATTTAATAAATGAGGTCTATTTGGTCTCATTATTTTCTAAAAATAAAGGAAACCATTTTCACAAAATTAAAAATTACTTATATATATATATATGTATATATATATATATATATATATATATATATATTAAATTCCAAATTTAAATTTTAAAATCTTATTTTCAAAAAAAAAAATTAATAGTCGACAGAGGGATAATGATAGAGAATGAGAGTGAGAGAGAGAGAAGGATAAATATGGAGATAGAGAGGTTAGGGAGAGAGAAAGGGAGGAAGGAGAAGGAGAGGGAGAGGGAGAGGGAGAGGGAGAGGAGTGAGATGGAGAGCATGAGAAAGGGAGAGAAGTTGAGTGAGAGATTGATGGGGAGGGAGAGAGGGAACAAATGAGGGTGAGGAGAAAAGAGACAGAGGGAGAGCTAGAATTGAAGCTAATAAAGAATGAGAGTCAGAAAGATTGTGTGTACGTGATGGAGAGATGGAGAGTGGTAAAAAGAGAGATCTCTCACTAGCTCTCTATCTATATCTCTTTCTCTTATTCTCATGCTCTATAACTCTCCCTCCTTTCATTCTCACATTCTTTCTCTCTCCCTCCTCACTAATACCCTATATCTCTCTACCACTCTCTTTCTTGTTACAGATATGGAGGGCAAGATTAGAATAGAAAATGATAGAGAGAAGAGAGAAAGAGTGGGAGAGGTAGAAGTGGTGGAAGAAAAGAGTAAGAGAGAGAGTTTGATGGTATGAATGAAAGAGTGATTGAGAGAGGGAGATGAATAGAGGAGAAAAGAGAGAGTGGGGAGAGAGGTAGGGAGATATAAAGTTGATATAGAGAGAGAAAAGAGAGATAGAGAATAGAGAAGGCAAGTGAGGTGGAGAGTGATGAATGCGAGAGTGAGATAATGAGAAATATATTAAGAGAGAGAAAGAGAAAGACCAAGGTAATAGAGAGAGTGATAAAGTGTGAAATAGCTCTCTCAATTCTCTTCTCTCATCCTCCTCCCTCTCTCTCACTCTCACTCTCTTTTTCTGTCTATCCTCTCTCATTCTGTCTCCCTCTCTCTCTCTTCCCTCACTCTCTAGCTCTATCCTACTTTCTATACTTTGTTCCTAACTTCTCTCCCACCTATCCCTCTTCCATCCCTTTATAGAGCATCTTTACTCATTCTCTCTATCACTTCACTCTGTCTCAAGCTCCCTCCCCCCTCTCTTCTCTCCATCTCATACTCACTCACACACACACTCTCTCTCCCTCAATCCTTCCCTCTCTTTTTCTCACTCTCTCTATCATGGTTTTCACGCTCTATCTCTTTTTCTCTCTCACTCTCTCTTTCTTTCTCTCACACCCTCTCACTCTCTCCCTCCCCCTCTCTCTCTTTCTCGCATCTCTTGTTTTCTCTATCTCTAACTCTTTTTTTTCTCTCATAATCTTTCCCTTTCTTTCTCAGTCTCCCTCCCTCTTTCTCAGTATCTTTCATTCTCTCTCTCTCTCTTTTTGACTCTTTCCCCTTCCCTCTCTGCTGCTCATCCTCTTGCTTTTTTCCTTTTTAGTTTCTCTCATTTCTCTCTCTTATGCTCTCTCTCATTCACTCTTTTTCTCCCACCCTCTCTCTCGCCTCCCTTTCTCTCTCTATTTCTTTTCTCTCTTTCTCTTTTTTTTTCTTTTATCTCTCCCTCTTTTGCCTCTCACTCCCCACATCTCTCTCTCATTATCATTAGAAGTGTGGGAGAGTGGAAGGGACAAGGCCACTTTCTCTATACCTCTTTTCCCTCTCATTCCCTCTCTCTTTCTCACTCTATCTCTCTATCTCCCTCTTTACCTCTTTATCTGTCCCTCCCTCTCTTATTCTCTCTCTCTTACCTCTCTCTTCACCTTTCTCCTACTCACTCTTCTCTCTATCTGTCTACCTTTCTCCCATTTTCTCTTTGTTGCTCTTGCTTGCCCACCTCTCTTCACTCGCACTATCATAAAAAGTCTCTTTCTCGATCACATTCTACATATCCCAACCTCCCACCTTTAATGACTCTTTTCTCTTTCCCTCCCATCTCCTCTCCAAATCTTCATTCTCTCAATCCCTTTATCTCTCTTTCTTTCCCTAACACGACCTCCCAGTCGCTTTTCTTTCTCTCTCCCTCTCATGATCTCTGTTTCTATTGCTCATTCTATTACTCTTCTCTTCCCACTTCTCTCTCTTTTAATATTATAGAAATAGAAGTGATGAGAGAAAGAAAGCTTAAGAGATTAGTTTCTTTGTACCGCTCTTCCTCTCTCTAATTATTAATAACGCTCTTCCTCTTTCTTGGTAACACTCTTCCTCTCTCACTAACTATCTCTCTCTCATTCACTACCTCTAGAGAGATATAGAGTGAGAAAGAAAGAGAGAGTATGAGATATGAAGAAAGATGGAGAGAATGAAGATAACAGACAGAGATAAAAAAAAAGCTGGAGAGAAAGAGAAAAAGAAAGTAAGTAGAAAAGAGAGACAGGAAGAGCAGAGGGAGAGAACAAGAGATTCAGAGTGGGAGAAAGATTCTCCTTCTTTCATATCTTATCTTTATATCTCTTTAAGAGGGAAAGTCTTATGGGAGAGAGATGAAGATGGTGAGGGAGAGAGGAAAAGAGAGTGAGCAAGAGAGGGAGATTCAAGAGAGAGAGAAAGTAGAAAAATACAAAAACAAGAGAGGTCCACCCTCTTCTTCGCCTATCTTCTCTCCCTCCCCCTTCTCTCTCTCATTGTCCCTCCATCATCCCAGTCCCTCCCTTTACCTTTCTGTCTCTTTTAGTGAGATAGAGAAAATTTGAGAGAGTGTGTGTGAGACAAAAATATTGAGTGAGAATGAGAGTGTAAGAGAAAATGGAGAGTGACAAAGAATGAGAGAGATAAATTGGACAATTTCCGGAGAACGAGAGCTCTTTCTCTCTCTCTCTCTCATGTACACACTTCTCTTCATCTTCCCATCTTTCTCTAAGTCTCTCAGTTGTTCTATATCTCTCTCTACTTTTTCTTAAACTCCCTCCCACACTAACTCTCTCACACTCTTGCTCTTTGCCTCACACTCACTCTATCATACACACTATCTCTCTCTTACTTTCTCCCTCTCTCCTTCCCTCCTCTCTTCTCTCTCTCCCACCTCTTCTATCACCCCATTCCCATTCCCTCCCTCTCTCTCTCTCTCTCTCTCTCTCTTTCACTTCTCTCTATCTCCAGCTTTGTCTCCCTCATAGCCTCCCTCCCATTTTATGCTCTCCCACTTTAAATCTCTCTAATACCCTCTCTTTCTCTCTCTCCTTTCACTTCCTCTACAAAATTATTTCACTCTTTCTCTCTCTTTCTCAATCTCACTCCCTCCTTCCTACCCTTCAAAGGAATGGAGTGGGAGAGAGAGTGAGAGAGACAATGACAGAGACACTTTGTGCGAGAGAAACATT
This sequence comes from Phalaenopsis hybrid cultivar, assembly GCA_002079205.1. NCBI lineage: Eukaryota > Viridiplantae > Streptophyta > Magnoliopsida > Asparagales > Orchidaceae > Phalaenopsis > Phalaenopsis hybrid cultivar. The sequence goes on along the minus strand of JXCR01124839.1, from coordinate 59,165 downwards.
GAGAGCTCTCATTTTAATGCTCACTTTCTTGTAATTTATCATTCTCTTCACTTCACTATCTCTCCTCTCTTTTTCTCTTTGACACACTATCTCTCAAAATATCAACATATCACCCACTCCACTCTTCTATTTCAAGATAGAGAGAAATAGTGATATCAAGGGTGAAAGAAGCAAAGGAGTCAGAGAAAGGGAGAGAGAGAGAGCGAAGAGGTTTAGGAGAGAGAAAAAAATTAATAGTTTAAAGAGAGAGAAAGATAAGAGATAAGATAATGAATGAAGGAGAGAGAGAATAGCTAAAAAAGTGAGAGGAAGTAAGAGAGAAAAAAATATAATGAGAGAAAGAGAGTGAGGGAGAGAGAGATTGAGAGGCAGAGTGAATGACAAAGTGAAGAGATGGAAAGATAGAAAGAGAGATAGAGTGAGATATTGAAAGAGAGAGAGCGTGAACAAGAGATTAGAATAGTAAAATAGGTCAATAGTTTGAGAGAGATAAAGAGAGAATCAAGATATATCGTAATATCTCTATTCTCCCTCTACCCCATTCTACCTTCCCCTTCTCTCCCTCTACCTTGATCTCTCTCTCTCTCTACCTCTATCCCATTCTATCTTTCTCGTTTGTTCTCACTCTCTCCCCACTCCCTCCCTCCTCCATCTCTTTCATGTAATTCTATGTCTCTCCTGCTCCATTTTAATCTCTTATTCTCACTCTTCTTTCTCTCACACACTCTCTCTAACTCTCTCATTGAGTCTCCTCTCTCTAATAATTTATCAGCATGTTTCTCTCTATCTTTCTCTATTTAGATGCTCACTCCTTTCTCTCCCTCCCTCTTTTTTCTCCCTTTCTCCTTATCTCTCACTAGAGAGAGAAAAAAGAGAGGAGAATGATAGAGAGCTAGAGAGAAATTGAGGAAGATAGAGAGTAAGAAAAAGATGGGGAGGGAGAGAGATCCAGTGTGAGAGGATTGAAAGTGAGAGTGAGAGTGGGAAGAAAAAAGGAGAGATGGAAGAGACACAGGTTGATCCCCCATCTCTCTCACTCACTCTCTATATCTGTTTTTCTCTCTCAAGTTAGAGAATCAGACATAATAGAAATAGAGAAAATGTGTAAGAAAGAAAGATAGTAGTGAGCTAGAGTTTTAAAACTGGAGAGGGGATGATATATAGAGAGATAAGAGAGATGTAGAGCTAAAGAGAATAGATAATTAGACAGAATGAGAGATAATTAGGAAGAGAGAGTTAAAGAAGGAGAGAGGAAGGGAATGAAGAGGAGAGAGAAATTGACACGCCTAAAAATTACCTAATTTTTCAAATATACTTTATCTCAATTTTAATTATTTTTAATTATATTGCACTTTAAAGGAAGGTATTATGCATATTTTTGGTTTTAGGAAAGAAATGAACTTTTGGAGAAAATGAAGCAAAAATGGTGCAATTTGGAGTAGAAACGAGCAAGAAAGAAAATTCTAACTTGACACATTTTGATGTCTTCTAGCTTAATCTATATTACATTTATCAAATGTTTTTGAATTAAATTACATTTTAGAGAAAGTTTATTTACATGTTTATTTTGTAGGTATATCTGTTAGGAACGAAACACAACTGAAACGGAGCTGAAATAGAGCAAAACGGTGCAAAATAGTGGAGCTGCTGCATAGTGACGCATGATGCGCCAAACTGGTTTATGATACGCCAAAATACAGAGAACTGGCGCATGTTACACCAAAACTGGTGCATGATGTGTCAAAGACTATTTTTGGCAGATTAAGGTGGTTCGTGACGAATTATGGGCAAATTTTTAAAAGGCACTTGTTCTAAACACCCCTTGGAGTGATTCTATGTGTTTAGATACTTTAGAAGGTTCTTTTATGAAGGGATGTCTCTTGGATGAATGGAAATGTCTTTTAAATTCAAAAGAGTTGACTTTTGGATAAAATTTTGGAGGGAATTTTGCATTCTTTTTGGAGGGCGGCAACCTTTTATAAAAGAGAGGGAAATCTAGGGCATGAAGAAGAGTTTTAGGGTGTGTGTGTGTGTGTGTGGCATGAAAGGGAGAGGCAAGGGCTTGTAGATTTTCCACAAATATTGTAAGAGAACAGGGAAAGTGAGAGATTTCTCTTCATTACACTTCTAAAAGAGAATTGAGAGTACTTGTAAAAAGAGAAAGGCTTGAAGAGAACTTATAGAGACATGCTTAGGAAGGATTATGAGATAAGTTATGTTTTTTATTTTTTTTATTTTGTAAACTTTTCTTTATGAATGAAATCTATGCTTTGTCGTTTCCTTCTCATGAATTCTGAGTAGTCTTCTTTATCCTTCTCCCTACTATAAGATTTGATTTTGTGAAGAATTAATTTTATTTTATACGTTTTTAAATGTCAAAAACTTGTGATGATTCAAACTTTGATCTTCATTTACTTTTTGATTTGGCCAATTGAAACATTAATATGCTTTGAGAAACTTATGATTTGAACAATTAACATTTCCTGATATAAAAATTTTTAGTGAGAACATTTTCCACAATCTTTCCCCTTTACAATTAGAACATTAACATTTACCTCTTGATCACTAACATGTTTTATATATTTTTAAATGATTTTAATTTCTTCATAATCCATATACTCATTGTAAAGGGGAATGATGCTTTCTTAATATTGAACTCTTCATCACAAAAAAAATTGTTTAGTATTAGCAAATTTAACTTTGAAGTTTAGAAATTAATTTAGTAAACTTAGTTCTTTAAGTTGCATTTTTGTTAGCATTTATTAAACCCATGTTAACTTGTCTTTCTTGCTTTAATTTTTATAGTTTAAATATTTCAATGTAAGTTTTTATCATAAGAATTTATAATAGTAGACTAGAATTAGCCTAAGGGATTTTGTACTGCGCTTCTTTGTGGGATCGATACCGGGGTTATTAAATAAAGCCCAATATTACTTGAAGTGTTACATGCACTTGAATAGAATCACTAGTGTGTGAACTATTTTATATATTTTATAAACATTTTAATTTTGCACATTAACTACTTAATATAAATTAGGTCAAGTTTTTGGCCAAATTTTTGAAAGCTAAATTACTGCGTAATTTTGGGACATGTCAAGTTTTTGACATTGTTACCGAAGATTTAAATTAACATAAAACACGAAAAAAAAACAACACACACTAGGGACACATCAAGTTTTTGACGTCGTTGCCGGGGGAGCAATGGAAAGTGTTATTAAGTATTTTTTTATTTTAATATATATATATATGGTTTAGGCAGCAAATAGTAATGGAACAAAAGCCAGTATGTTGTCAACATTGTAAAATGTTTGGACATAATGTGGAAAGGTATTATAGACTACACCCTTCATCTAAAAGAAAACTTGCTGAGGTCAGAAATACTTCTAGGCTAGTAGAAACAGATGGAATGGTAGTGGCAGCTATTGCTACTGAAGTTGTAGTTGAAAATACTATTGGGGTTAAACCCAATAATAATGTTGTGTAGTTGGAGGAAGCCATTGGTATTAATAGAAATTTGAAGGAAAATATTATGCATGATGACAGCTTAATCAATATTAATCCAATTAGAGTTGAAGACAAGAGAATTGACAGCTTAACTGATGTCTTAACTGAAGATTGGAAAGTTCAAAGAAGCAATAAAGAGAAAAAAGGCAAGTTAGAATTTAAACAGCCTTTGGAGGGCCCAACTACTTTGGATCATCATCCAAGGACTAGGGGGAAAGGGACGACCTTCTCTCAATGATTAAGTTTCTTGTTTGGAACATTAGGGTATTGCTCACCTCATCTCTCAAGTGATTAAAAAATCTAGTGAGAGTCCATAAAGTTTGGTGTTTTTCCATTCTTGAACTTTTAATTACTAAAAATTCCTAAAAAATTCAAAAGTTCCCTCAATTTGATCATTTTTCTAACTCCAATAATAAAATTTGGCTTTTTGCTAGAGCTAAATTACATTGGTCTGTTTTAATAAATCATTCTAAGTTTATTCACATCCAATTCTATATTGGAGCTCAAGTTGGTAATGCCACCTTCATTTATGCCAGTAGCCTTGCCAACAACCAAGCCACCTTATGGAATGAGTTGACTCAGATTGGACAAGCAGTAAACTCCTTTTGGATTTTGGGGGTGACTTAAACTGTCTTTCCTCTCTTAGTGAAAGAAAAGGTGGTAGACCACCTACTGTCTCTGCAATAAACAGATTCAATGATTTTCTTTCTGAGGCTAAGTTGTTTGATTTGGGGTACCAAGGGCCAGACTTCACTTGGAGAACAGGTGTCATGTCGGAGAGGCTGGATAGAATGATGGGTAACTCTAAATGGGTTCAAACCTTCCCTTTCACTATCATTACTCATTTGGCTATGGCAGGTTCTGACCATAGACCATTGTTATGTACTATCCAAAATTTTGTTAAAGAAGTTTATAAGGTTTGGAGGGCTGAAAGGAACTCTAATCCTTGGTTAAAACTGTGGATTCTTCAGAAGAAAGTGGCTGCCCATCTAAAGAAGTGGAATTGGGAAACATTTAGCAATATTAATGAGAATTTGACCACTGCCCAAAGTAATTTTATCAGAATGGAAAAGAATTTTCAAATGGGCTTGAATTATGAAGCTGATCTGTACAAAGCCAGTGAAGAACTGTTAATGCAAACCAATTATACTGAATGTTTTTTGAAACAAAAAGCTGCAGTCACCAGATTTTTTGAAGGAGACAGAAACACAGACTATTATCATGCTTGTATTAATTTCAGAAGGAAGAATAACATGATCCTTTCCATACATGATTCTAATGGTAAGGTAGTAACTGATGCTGAGGACATTGCCATTGATGCTATTAATTATTTTCAGAATATCTTTATGGATCAGTCTTCTGAGAGAGCTCCTATCAAGGTGGAGCTTTTCTCTGAGTACATTGATTACGTTCAAAGCTTGGACGTTGTTCAGATTCCTATGGAAGGGGAAATTAAAGCTGCATTGGACTCTATTGATGACCATAAGGTGGCTAGCCTTGATGGTTTTACTGCTAAATTATGTGAGACTACTTTGAATATCATCAGTGGGGAGGTTGTTGATGCTGTGCAAAGCTTATTTAAAGGTATGGATCTCCTTAAGTACTTCACTGCTTCCACTATAACTTTGATTCCCAAATATTCTAGCAGGATTGGGTGGGGAGATTTCAGACCTATCAGTCTAACAAATGTCCTGTCTAAAGTTATCAGGAAGGTTATTAACAACAGGCTCCAACCTCACCTCCAGCAACTTATCTGTAATAACTAGGTAGCATTTGTGAATGGTAGACAAGTCTCTGATAATATTCTCTTGGTACAGGAGTTGTTGCTGGACCTTGACAGAAAATGTAGAGGCAGCAATCTCATTCTGAAATTAGATATCCAGAAAGCTTATGATACTATTAATTGGAATTTTATCTTGGACACCTTAAATGCTATGGGTTTCTTTGGGGTCTTTATAATTTTGGTAAGAAGGTGGCTTTGTATTAACAATCACTTTATCTTAATCAATGGTAAAAGCCATGGGTTCTTCACTGCCTCTAGGGGAATTAAACAAGGAGATCCACTGTCTCCTACTATCTTTATTCTTGCTATGGATTATCTTTCTAGACTTTTAAATCAAATATTTGCCTCTTCTCCTCACTTGACATATCAACATAGATCTAACATTGGGGTGAGTCATCTGTCTTATGCTGATGATATCATTATTTTCTCCAAGGCTACCAAGACTGCTGTGAAGGCTCTTTACCAAGGACTTACACACTTCCAAATCACCTCTGGTACACATCTTAATAAACAAAAATGTCATTTCTTTACTAGCTCAAACACTCTTCCACGGATTAAGCAATGGATTGCTCAGTACACTATCTTTAGCAAAGCTTCTCTACCAATCAACTATCTTGGTGTCCATCTAATCAAAGAGAGAACCAAGCAAACACAATTCAATGGGGTTATTGACCAAATTCAAAAAAAGTTGCAATGTTGGACTAATTACTTCCTCTCAAATGGAGGTAGAATCACCCTCCTTAAAAGCATCCTAACTTCCATATCATCTTATGCTCTTCAAATGTTTACCATGAAGAAAGGTACTCAGATAAGGCTGGGCAAAATTTTCAACAAATTTCTGTAGGCTGGACAAAAAAAAACAATTCCATTGGTTAGCTTGGAACAAACTATGTAAACCCCTAAGTGCTGGAGGTTTAGGCTTTAAAGATTTTCAGCATCTCAGTACCGTCAACCTATGCAAACTATGGATAAAGTTCAGAGCACAAGACAGTCTTTGGGCTATGTTTATGAAGGGAAAGTATTGTAGGATAGTTCATCCTACTATGGCTCAAAAGAAGATGGGTGATTCCAGGCTGTGGACTAAGCTTTTGGAGATTAGAAATAAAGCTAAATATCTATTTTTCTGAGAGCTTGGTGAAGGCCAAGTTAATTTCTGGCTTGATAATTGGATGTGGAATGGAGAAAGACTACACACCTCTAATCCTAACTCAATGACAAAAGTGAAGGAATTCTGGATTGATAATCAGTGGAACTGCAATTTGTTCGATACCATCCTAACTGAAGAGCAAATACATTGGGTTAAGAAAACAAAAATCAATCCTAGGCAGAAAGATAGACTCATTACTAGACAGGCTTCCTCAAAAAAATTGTCTGCCTTCATCTACCAACAGCTATTTGAATGGCAACCTGTCAAGCAAGGTAAATTGATTTGGGGGAAGTGGTTAACACTTTCCATGTCCTTTTTCCGCAGGAGGCTATGGAAATCCTTACTTCCTAATTATGAAATTTTGAAGATGAAAGGGCTTAAGGGACCCTCTTGCTGTCATATGTGCAGTAAAGTTGAAGAAAGTCTGGATCATTTGTTCTTCTCTTGTAGTTTCTCCCAAAGGGTTTGGTCTGATATACTAAAATAACTCAATATTGACACTCTGAAAGTCAGCTGGCATTACTTTTTGGGATGTTGGATGGAATGTTTAGATGCCAAATTAATAATCATTCCTTGTATTGTTGCCTGGTTCCTTTGGATGTGCAGGAACCGGTTTAAATATAAAACAACAAACCAAAGGAGATGGATGTGGTTCTGAATTGTATATCTTATTTGCAAAAGATAATAAAATTTCAGAATTTTCCCAATATTTTCTTGAATTGGGTGCCCAGTGTGAAGAAGCTAAAAGTACCTACTTTAATTTTCTGGAACCCACCTCTTGTAGGGTGGTTAAAAGCCAATACAGATGGAAGCTTTTGTAAGGAGGTTGCTGGCGTGGGAGGAATCTTTAAGAACTCTCTGGAGAAGTGCATGTTATACTTTTTCTCTCCTACTTGAGCAATTGATGCACTAGAAATTGAAATGATTGCTATTTATTGGGCTATCTACCTTGTCAAGCATTGCAACATCATAAAATTTGTAGTTGAGTCTGATTCTTTCAGTTGTATTAGAATACTGAATCAGGAAGAGGCTGCTCCATGGAATGTTGATAGGTGGACTACTAAGATCCAGAGCATGTTGATCAATGTTGACGTGATTTTCTAGCATATCTTAAGGGAAGGTAACACTCCTGCACATAGTTTGGCAGCTAGGGGGAAGGGTAATGAAGAGATTGTTGTAGGTACTATACCTTCCACTCATCTTGAAATTCTACTTCATTGGGATAGTTTATCCATTCCTTGTATTAATTGTAGGGGGTGATTTTTATTTTCATACTAAGTCAGCTTTTGTGTCCATCATAGATATTTTCCACATTTTTTGTATACTTCATTGTATGATCTAGTTAGACAGATGGGAAGGGTGTGTTNCACTCCAGTCAAAATATTCCCAAATGTGCTCCAATTCTAATTATTAAGAGCTTTAGCTGTCTTTTTTTATAGATTCCACAGCTTGATTAGGGAGTTTTTGTAATCACAATCCTTCCAATTCTCCTTAACAATATGTATGAAATCTCTGTTGCTTGACCAAACATTAAGATATCTGAAGGGAGGTTTGCTGTTGTGTTCATTGGCTGAGATGGAAATTAACACAGGTCTGTGATCAGACCCTACCAAACTAAGGTGAGTGACATTAGTTTGCAAATAATTCTGAATCCAGCTGTCATTATCCAAGAACCTATCTAATCTCTCCCAAATTTTTCCCCTTCTCCAAGTGAACTCTGGTCCATTGTATATATATATATATATATATATATAACATGGTGCTGGCGGCTGACCCTAGAGTTGCTCTGCTAAGGTTTAGGAAGTGATGGCCCTGCTTGGAGAGGCTGTGGAGCTGTGGGAAGAAGCTTGTTCTCTCTTCAATAAGTGGTTTGGCATTACTTGCTTTTGGGCTTTGCTAGAGTTTTACTGGTTCTTTGTTGCTGAGCAAGCTTGGGAGTGTTTTTGTCCTGTGCTGTTACTGTTCCATATATATATATATATTGCAAAAAGGAGCCTATTTTATCTCCCTCCGTGTTAATTACTTAAATATGATCAATACATCCAGAGAGTGTTACAATAGGGAGAAGAGAGAGTAAAGGCTACATCAAAATGAGAGGTAATTAAGAAAATACAAGGCATGTCTAAAAAAAGAAAGTAAATAAAGCATCTAGCTCCTAGCAATTCTAAGGTAGGGTATTTGTAATTTGTCACCCTTTAACAGGTCAGCCAGTATCTGTGTATGATTAGTAGCAACAGTTACTCTTTGGGATTCATCACCTTCTATAGCTAGGTAGTTAACTGGTTTGTTTCCCTCCATATAGGTAAAACAATAATTGATTTGTATCTCCTTGGTGAGATGTTTTATCTTAATAATCCACTATTGGATATGCCATGGAGGTACAACATTACCTGTCATATACTCAATCAGCATAGAGGAATCAACCTTAGCTTGAATTTGTGTCCATCTATTTATGACTGCCATTTTGGTGGCATAGTAAAGAGTAGCTGTCTCAGCTTCCAAGGCATCTTCAACAATAATTGGAGCTTTGAAGAACATTATGCATCTTCTTTTATAATCTCTGAATACCCCTCCAGTTCTTGTTGTGTGGGCTGTAAAGCTTCCATCAGTGTTAACTTTAAGTTGGGGATAACTGGGTTTTTTCCAGTAGACTTTAATGACTTTACTGTAGATTTGATCCATGCTTTGGTTCATCTTAAGGATGTTTGGAAACCCCTTCCAAATGATCAAAATTTTGATTTAAACAAGACAATTTGCCTCCACTGTTGCAGTATTCACCTTATGCTCTTCATCCTTGTTTTTGTTCCTTGCATTCCAAATGAACCAGGCTATGATGAAAGGGATTGTACCTAGTTTAACTTTTTTCCAGTCTGACTAGCACTTCTTAAGTTGTTCCCATCCCAAGTTGATAGTGTTGATGTGGAAATTAATTGTCAGGGATCCCCAAACCTTCCTGGAGAAGTCATGCTGGAAAAAAAGATGAGTAGTTGTCTCTTCACTGTTCTAGCAGAGATAGCATTTTGAAGGCCTTTTCAATCCCTTTAACTTGAGAATATCGACAGTAGGGATTAAGTTATTCAACACTATCCAGGAGAATAAAGCCATAGAGGGGGATAGGAATTTGTTCCACAGATTTTCACCCTAAGAGGTTTCCTCCAAGGTGAACAACTGATTGTAAATGGCTTGGGTCACACTTTGGGTTGATTTAGCTTTTATAATCATCCTATCCTTATTATTTCTGTCAAATTGGATTTTAGAAATCTGCCTCATGGAGTTTTCTATGACAACCTTTTGGAGTACTTCCTGAGACCACTTCTGCCCCTCCTAGCAATCCTTCACCATTAGGTTCTTGTCCAAATTCTCATCCAATGGCTTAATAGTGTTGTCTGGGCACCATTTGTTCTGCCAAAAGTTGATGTTACCTTGACCCAACTCCCAAGTGTAGAGATTTTCAGCTTGTTCCTTCATTTTCAACATCTGTTTCCAGGTTATAGAGTCTCCCAGTTTGGCCCTCACCTGGTTAGGATGATCAGTTCCGCAATACTTGTAGTGCATTAAATTTGCCCAAAGGTTGTCAATCTATTTGAACTTCAGCCAAAGTTTGCACATGCTAATTTGGTGTAACTGTTGAAATCCCTTAAAGGCTAAACCCCCAGTATATAAAGGTTTGGCAGCTTTCTTCCAGCTTGCCCAGATCATATTTTTCCTTTTCCTAGACCACAAGAATCTGTTGAAGGTTCTTTCCGACATAAGTTGAGTGCTTTTCTTCATCACAGCCACTTGTAAGGTGTAAAGGGGGAAAGTGGTTAAGATGCTTTTCATCAAGGTAATTCTTCTTTCATTAGACAGGAAGGAATTTGCCCACCCTTGGAGGGTATGGTTTTATCCACTATCTCATTAAGTTGTATTTGTTTGTTCCTTCCCTTAGTAAGATAAACCCCCAAATATTTAATGGGGTATCCATAGCTTTGAAACCAGCGAGCTCTAAAATCCACTGTTTGCAGGCTATGGAGCAATTCCTGCTAAAGAGAATGTGGCTTTAATCTTTGTTCACTTCAAGGCCAGAAGCTTCCTGGAACTTTTGCAAATCTGCATACAGATGTTTGATAGCATTCTTATTAGCTCTGGAGAAAATTAAGATGTCATCAGTATAAATCAGATGGCTGATGTCTTTTTTGGATCTATTGAGATAAGTGATGCAATCTTTTCTGTTGCCAGGTTTATCTATGAGTTTAGACAGGTAGTCCAGAGCTAGTATTAAAATGGTTGGAGATAAAGGGTCCCTTTGTCTCAACCCCTTGTTAGTCTTTAAAAAACCATGGGTTTTCCCATTAATTAAAATAGTGTTAACATTTCCTTCAAGCCATCTTTTGATGATTTTACAGGAGTCTTTTGTAAAACCCCTAGCCTTCATAATCTCCATGATGAAGTTCCAATTGATCATATCATAAGCCTTCTTCAGATCCAGTATTAATATCATGTTGCCCCCTCTGCAAGGTTTATCTAGATCTAACAGAAGCTCTTAGGCTATCATAATGTTGTCCCCTATGTTTCTCCCTTTCACAAAGGCTGCTTGTTTGGGGCTAATGAGATGTTGAAGAATGGGTTGGATTCTAAAAATCAGAATTTTGCTAATGATCTTACTAACAATGTTAGTAAGACTAATAGTTCTGTAGATACTTCAATGCTCTTTTACTGATGATTTAGGGACAAATATAATGGTAGCAGTATTGAAATAGTCTGGTAAAGGTTGTCCCTTGAAGTGGTGTTGTATAGCTTCAACAATCTGTACTTTGATTACCTGCCAAGCCTTCTTGTAGAAATCAATAGTGAAACCATCAGGACCTGCTGATTTGGCACTATCAATAGAGAAGAGAGCTCTTTTTATTTCTTCCTCTACTGGAATTTCATCTAGCTTTATATTGGAACAAATATCCTTCTCATCTTGGAACAATTCTGATTCCATGTGCTATCTTTCAGTTAATTCACAATGCATCAGATCTTTACAGTAGGCCACAGCACTGTTAGCAATCCCTTGAGCATCTCTGATCCAATTTCCTTGATTGTCTTTGATAGAGTGAATGGTGTTGCATTTTCTTTGATACTTGATACATGCATGATAAAATTTAATGTTTCTGTCATCATCCATGAACTTGTTCTTTGCTTCCTTCTGTTTCAGGAATTGTTCTTGCCATTCCACATCATTCAATAACTTTTCATTGGCTTCCAGAAGGAATGAATCTCCCACCTGACCCTTGTTGTGTCCTTCCTCCAGAAGTTGTAAGTCTTTCTCAGCCCGTTCCACTCCAGTCAAAATATTCCCAAATGTGCTCCAATTCTAATTATTAAGAGCTTTAGCTGTCTTTTTTTATAGATTCCACAGCTTGATTAGGGAGTTTTTGTAATCACAATCCTTCCAATTCTCCTTAACAATATGTATGAAATCTCTGTTGCTTGACCAAACATTAAGATATCTGAAGGGAGGTTTGCTGTTGTGTTCATTGGCTGAGATGGAAATTAACACAGGTCTGTGATCAGACCCTACCAAACTAAGGTGAGTGACATTAGTTTGCAAATAATTCTGAATCCAGCTGTCATTATCCAAGAACCTATCTAATCTCTCCCAAATTTTTCCCCTTCTCCAAGTGAACTCTGGTCCATTGTATATATATATATATATATATATATAACATGGTGCTGGCGGCTGACCCTAGAGTTGCTCTGCTAAGGTTTAGGAAGTGATGGCCCTGCTTGGAGAGGCTGTGGAGCTGTGGGAAGAAGCTTGTTCTCTCTTCAATAAGTGGTTTGGCATTACTTGCTTTTGGGCTTTGCTAGAGTTTTACTGGTTCTTTGTTGCTGAGCAAGCTTGGGAGTGTTTTTGTCCTGTGCTGTTACTGTTCCATTGCTGTTGAACAAGTTTAGAAGTTCGTCTTCATTTCTTCTCTTATCTATTTGTTTAACACCTTATGGGGTGCTTTTGCTGGGGTTTCATGGCCACCCCTATTGATTTGGAGACTAACTTGCAATGGACAAGAGCTACCTATGCTGGGGCTGTTGGGAAACCTTCTTCCTCTTTGGTGGATCCTGATAAATTAGTTTTCCGTCAAGATTTTCATAATACTACTGCCGGAAGGGGTTATGCCTCATGCATCCATCCTGTGGGCTCAAAAGATGGAGAACCAGCTGCTGTCTTCTCAGAACAGGACCTTGCAAAAGTAAACATGGAAGTCAAGTTCACACTCATTGGAAAATTTAGCCTGGGTCACCCAAAAATGGATACTGTGAGGAAATATTTTGAATCACTGAATATAGCAGACTGGAAGCTTGAATTATTGGATGGCAGACATCTCCTTATCCAGCTGGCAAAGGAAGAAGATTATGCAAGAATATTTACCAAACAATCAATAATTATTGCAGAAGCTGAAATGAAAATTTTAAAATGGACCTCAGAGCATGACCCTTCTCAGGAGCCCCATATAGTGCCAATTTGGTTCAAGCTACCAAAACTGACTTTGCATCTCTTCAAATTAAGTGCTTTATTCAATATTGGCTGCACCTTAGGAACACTATTGAAGGTGGATGATGCTGCATATAATAAAGCAATTGCCAAAATTTTGGTGGAAAGGGATGTTACCCTACTTGATGTTAAGAGGATTTGGATTGGAGACTCATTGAAGGGATTTTGGCAGGAAGTAGTCATGGAGCAAAGGCCCTATTTCTCTCTACGTTGTAAAATGTTTGGCTATACTAGGGAGAAATGCTACAGGCTAAATCCACCTAACAGAAGACAAACAACTCACACACAGCTGGAACCAAGCACTGAAAACACTCATCTACTGAGAGATAGCAACAAAGAAGCTTACCAATAGAACTTCATTGTGGCTAGGATTACAGACACAAACAATCCAACTATTAATCAAATTACTCCCCAGGCTCAGCAAGTGGTGACCTCTCTTGCTTAGAAGGGGGAAAACGTTAGAGAGATTGTGGAGACAGGCAGAACTGAGAATGGGAACATTTCAGTGCAAGTAATTTTAAGGGATTCCATAGAGTCTTTAAAGAATACAAGTGAGCAGGAGGCTAGAGAGGAGGAGGCCTCCCCTACTGATGATGTGGTCTCAGAACTAAACAAAGAATTGGAATCAGAATGGCAGATCCAAAAAATAAGGAAGAAAAAAAGCTCCAAACAAGAAGACTTGAAAAAGGGAAAGGAAAAGTAGTTAGCTATAATTGAAGATCATAGCAACCAAATAAGGGGAAGCAAACTAAGGGGAAGGACTAGATCCAGATCCCAACCCTCCACCTTTCCACCCACCCCATGATCAATATGCTATGTTAGAACATGAGGGGGATTGCTCACCCCTTATCTTTAAAAAGATTAAAATACCTTAACAAAAAATACAAAGTTTGGTGCTTAGCCATTTTGGAACCTATGGTTCATATTAACACTAAGAAAATAGCTAAAGTGTTCCCTGGCTTCAATCTTTTCACTAACCTAAATAACAAAATTTGGGTTTTCTGCAGCAAAGAAATGAAGTGCTCTATCTTAGTTAACCACCGGCAAATTCTGCATATGAACATCTGTACTGAAGGAACGAATGGTTTTGCTTCTTTTGTTTATGCAGGAAGCTCCAAAATAGCTAGAACTGAGCTGTGGGAGACCCTTCAGCACATTCAAGGCTCTATTGTTAAGGCTTGAATTGTGGGACATGACTTCAATTGCATTTCATCTCCCGCTAAAAGGAGGGGGGCAGAACCCCCAATCCTGTCACCATATCCAATTTCAATGATAAAATCCAAAATACTGGTATGTTTGACCTGGGATTTAGTGGACCTGCCTTCACCTGGAGAAGGAAGAATTTGTGGGAAAGACTGGATAGAGTCTTAGCCAATGACCACTAGATCCAAAATTTTTTGCAGACTAATATAACTCATTTAAGCCTTGCTAGATCTGATCACAGGCCTTTGGTCATCACCATTGGCCTAAAGAGGAGCTGTCAAAAGGGTGCTTTCAGATACTTGAATGTTTGTTCTCAGCACAAGGATTTCTTGCAAGTTGTTAAAGAGAATTGGAAGAATGAGTCACACCCTGACCCCTTCATCAGCTTGTGGCAAAAGCAAAAAAAGGGAGGTAATGTCCTCAAAAAGTGGAGTTGGACTACTTTTGGAGATTTGATGAAGGCAGTGGATAAGGATGAAAAGGAGTTACAAGTTATGGAGGAGGAGCACAACAAAGGAAATACTGATGATACTACTCTTTTAGAGGCCAATGAGAAAGTGCTGGCTGCTGTAAATTGGCAAGACCTTTTCCTCAAGAAAAAAGCTACCAAAACAAAATTCACTGAAGGGGATAGAAAGACAAAATTTTATCATGCTTGCATCAATTACCAGAGGAAGTGCAACACTATTCATTGTATTAAAGACCAGAATGGAAATTGGCTCAGGAAGGAGGAGGAGATTGCTGAAAGTGCTGTGTTATACTACCAAAACAGCATGAATGATAATAATACTGACAGAGGCCACATAGATAAACAATTATTTTCTAAAAGCAAACAGTACACCGCCAATTTAAAGCTGACAGATATACTTGAGGAGGAGGAGATTCAAAGAGCTTTGCAGTCCATTGATAGTAATAAATCAGCTGGTCCTGATGGATTTACTGCAGACTTCTACAAAAAAGCATGGGGGGAAATTAAGGTGGAGGTTATTCAAGCTATTCAACATTTTTTCAAAGGTCACTCTCTCCCTAACTACTTCAATGCTTCTTCAATTGTTTTCATTCCAAAGACTTCTATTAAAAACTGATGGAGTCAGTTCAGAACTCTAAGCCTTACCAATGTAATCAGCAAAATTGTCAGTAAAATTCTGGTGAGGAGATGTCGGCTATTTTTTTTTCGAAAATAAGATTTTAAAATTTAAATTTGGAATTTAATATATATATATATATATAATGTAATTTTAATTTTGTGAAAATGGTATCTTTTGATTTTTGAAAAATGATAAGACCGAGTAGACCTCATACATCTAATAGTTTAAATAGTTGAGCACAATACCATAAATGATATATCATCTCGGAGGATGATCGTATCACTTATTAGTAGGCTTAACTATTTAAACTTAAAATTTTATGACTCTATTTTGGTCTGCGAAATTTATAGCCGATAAATTCCCTTATCTAATATACAAATTAGATAGTGTTTAGATTAATCTGGGTTCTTAAATTCGCTATAGGAGCAAGCCCACATAGTTAA
This sequence comes from Phalaenopsis hybrid cultivar, assembly GCA_002079205.1. NCBI lineage: Eukaryota > Viridiplantae > Streptophyta > Magnoliopsida > Asparagales > Orchidaceae > Phalaenopsis > Phalaenopsis hybrid cultivar. The sequence continues at coordinate 43,480 of JXCR01124839.1, read as the reverse complement.
TTACATCTTAGATAACCAAAGTTACCTAAGAAAACTCTCGATAATGATCAGAGGTTTCGTCCTCTAGAATTCAACGTTCAAGTTTCCACGATTGTTCATAAGAAAAGTCAAATGGGATAGGTTCAAATAGGAACAATTATTTTCAAAATCCAAAGAAATGAAAAGTAGTTGATGTCGAAGATACTGAAGGAGATACAGTGACATCTCAAACTAATCTACAGTTTGACTTTACGTCTTTGAAAGAGAAATTATTTGATGTTTCAGTCCTACAAATTATTTAGATGTTCGAGACTTGTATTTGCACATCATACGCAAATAGTCCAAAAAAAAGTGAGGCTTTATATCATACTAAATGACAACTTCGGAAGCCTAAAAAGTTTAGGACATACTGTACGATATAAGATAGTAGAAAGTCCTAAATGATAATATGAGGATTTACGTCATGTCAAACGAACAACCTCAACGTCTTATTGGTATGTTATTTAAATCTATCGAGGTTCTGCATAAGCTCATCCTTCAGTCTTTGGTAGTTGTCACGATCGTTGTCCGGAGATGAATCGTCAACCGACCACGTCGTCGTCTCCTTCTGAGAAGAGGAGAGAGAGAATAAAGAGTAATAAAAAAAACCATGCCTCAAATGACCTATCATAGGGGACTGCACAAGTATACTAGAAATGTAGCAACTAAAGCATGAATATTGGTAAAGGTATACAGTTCAACAAAGAACAAACAAAACAGACTATGTTGTAAAATGTGATAGGAAAGTGCATGAGACATGTAGCGAAGTATAGTATGGTACAGGATAAAAGGGAATATGTAGGAAATAAAGTAAGGAAATTAAATAAATAAAAGCGTACCTGATCAAATTCTGCTAAAGCTTCAAACAGATTGCAATTGTATAATATAAATGGGTCAGGTAAACATATGCAGATCNGAGGAATGTGTTTCCATCTTCACATTATCAAATTCAGATCTATAAGATTTATGCAACCAAGGAAAGCTAATTCCATCAATATAGACATGCCCCATAAAATCTCAAACCATATAATCTTTGAAGATTCAATTTTAACATGTTGATTAAAATTATGAAGTGAAATAATCGCGAAAGAATGATAGTGAAATATATACATATCACTTGATTTTCAAGCAACAAAAAAATGAATGACCCAGAATAAGGGCTGAAATATAATCCATTGTCGGATAAAACCCAACTCAAAGGAGAGTCAAAACTGAGCTATATATATAAAAAAATAGAACTAGGCTCGGCAAGGGACAAAACCCAGGCCATAATTGTATAAAACCAAGCGTAAAGAAGCTCAAGAAAACTGAGTTACCAAAAAATTGAACCATTAAAGGCCATCAAGGAAGCTGAAAATTGGATTTAATATGAGTGCCAAGCAGTGTCATTATCAGAAGAACGAAAACAGAACCCTGTAAAAAAAAGCTGAGCTCAAATCACCATCAAGAAAATCAAGACCGATTTATAAAGTATTTTTTCCAAGCTATAAAATAGCATGAAACCAAATTCAGCTCCAAAACAACTTTTAAAACCACAAGTAATCCCCAACAGGTGTATTTGAATAATTCAACAAAGAGAGACAGAAGTCAGCTTCAAACTCAAGTATTCAAACTCAAAACTATAATTTCTAATATGCATTTGAATGAGACAGCAGGAGAAATAAGGGCTGCAGCCCGCGCAAATGAAATTTAAAATTAAATCAATGTGTATCCGAATAAGATAACAAAGGGGAGCAAGGACTGCAACTCCCAATCAAGTTTCAAAAACTGAAACAACTTCCCAATGTATATATTCAAATGAGGTAGCAAAGTGAGCAAAAAAGTGCAGCTCCAACTCAATTCTCAAAACCAAAAAAAGGCCTCCAATATGTTTATTCGAATAGAGGCAACAAAAAGGATAGGAACTGAACCCCAAACTGCTATTTAGAACTAAAAATAAGAGCTCCAACATAAACTCAAATAAGAATGGCAAAGGATCAAGGATTGTAGCTCCAAATAATTTTCTTAAAGCCAAAAAAAATTCCCATACATATTTGAATGAGACAATGAGAGGAATAATGACTGCAGCCCCCAAACAGGTACTCAAAGTATCAAAACTTTTTTTATTATTTAAGTTCAAATGAAGCGAATAGCAGGAAATAGAACTGAGCCCAACATAAGGACTAAGCCAAACTACCAAGCAAAACCGAGGCCCAAGTTGCTATTCGAAAACACCAAAATACTCCAACGGCCGATACTTGAGCAAAGGGATAACAGAAACATCAAACCAAGCTCTCGAAATTAAATGAATCCACAAATCTTCATTTCAAAAAAAATATTAATCGAAGAGCTTAAAATAGAGCCTCCAAAATCAAGTAAAACCAAATGCCCAACCAAGGAGCAGGAACCAAAGCCGAACTCCAGCATGAAACAGGGATCAAAATCGAGCCCCAAATATCTTTTCCAATTATAAAAAGATTTCCAACATGTATTTAAATAAGGGATAGTAAGGAGAATCAAAACCGGACCCCATATAATACAAAGTTAATTTTATTAAAGAAATATAAGCAAATTCATGATCCTCTAAATAATACAGTTACAATCTCACCAATGTAGATAATACTTCAAGCCTTAATAGAAGAGATCAATCTCGCAATTAAACCAAAGATTTACATCTTTATAATACAACAAGAACAACCCTAAAAATAACAATCCTTCGAAATCCACTAACGTGTATCCATTAAAGCAAAACCCACCAAGAATGCTAAGGCAAAGCATGCCACATAGCTCAAAACGAGTTTAATCAATAAAACAATTAAGTTATTTGACAGAAGAATCCTTCAAATCTACAGTCATTACAAAAGTTTCTATAATTTCAGCAAACATGAACAATCAGTTGATCAGATGAAGCTGAACTCCTTTAACTCATAGTGATATTCATCTTATCTTTCAAGATAGACTAGAATTCACCCTTCATGCAAAATAAGGTGATGTATATATATAAATAACTGAAGCTTAGAAGTCAACTAGTAAATACAAAAGAATTAAGTGGTATGTATGTAAAATTATTATTTCAAATTTCCAAAATTCTATTCCAGCAGGCTAAAACACAGGAGAAAAGAAAAAAACAACATCGTATCTTCTGAGTTCTGCATCAGCAAACCAAAACAAAGAAGATTNTATATATATATATATATATATATATATATATATATATATATATATATACATATATAATGTAATTTTAATATTGTGAAAATTGTATCCTTTTATTTTTTGAAAAATAATGAGATCGAGTAGATCTCATATATCTAATAGTTTAGATAACTGAACACGATACCATAAATGATATATCATCTTGAAGGATGGACATATCACTTATTGGTAGGCTTAACTATATTAACTTAAAAGTTTTTGACTCTATTTTGGTCTGCAAAATTTATAGCCAAAAAATTCCCCTATCTAATATACAGATTATATAGGATTTAGTTTAATCTGGGTTCTTAAATTCCCTATAGGAGCAAGCACTTATAGTTAATTACATCTTAGAAAACCGAAGTCACCTAAGAAAACTCTCGATAATGATAAGAGGTTTTATCTTCAAGAATTCAACGTTCAAGTTTCCACGATTGTTCATAGGAAAAGTCAAATGGCATAGGTTCAAATAGGAACAGTTATTTTCAGAATCCAAAGGAACGACAAGTAGGAGATGTCAAAGATAATGAAGAAGATTCGGTAACATCTCAAACTAATCTATGGTTTGGCTTTTACATCTTTGAAAGAGAAATTATTTGATGTTTCAGTCCTGCAAATTATTTAGATATTCGAGACTTATATCTGTATATCATATGCAAATAGCCCGAGAAAATATGAGGATTTATGTCATACTAAACGACGACCTCAGAATCCTAAAAAGTTTAAGACTTATATCATACGATATAAAAATCATTGAAAGTCCTAAAAGATAGTGTGAGAATTTACGTCGTGTCGAACGAACAACCTCAACGTCCTATAGATATGTTATTTAAATTTATCGAGATTTTGCATAAGCTCATCCTTCTGTCTTTGGTAGTTGTCCTGACCGTTGTCCGAAGATGAATCGTCAACCGACCACGTCCTCGTCTCATTCCGAGAAGAGGAGAGAGAGAAGAGAGAACAATAATAAAATAAAAAAAACATGCCTCGAACGGCCTATCCTAGGGGATTGCACAAACATACTAGAAAAGTAGCAACTAAAGCATGAATATTGGTAAATGTATACAGTACAACAGAGAATAGACAAAAAGGACTATGCTGCAAGAGGTAATAGCAAAATGCACGAAATATATATAGCGAAGTATAGTACGATACAAAATAAAAGAAAATATGCAAAAAATAAAGTACGAAAGTAAAATAAATAAAGGCGTACCTGATCAGATTCTGCTAAAGCTTCAAAACATATTGCAATTATATGATATAAATGGGTTAGGTAAACATTTGCAGATTATAAAAGAAAGATTAAATGATGAGCATATGAAAGTTTCAAGATGGGATATTAGATTTCAATTTGGGGATAGGCTCAAACTAGACCTCCTGTCTCTCTATCTCGATCCCCCAGGAAACTGATATATCGACGTCAACCTATCAACATCAATTAGAAGCCACCAACAAATCACCCCTATAATCATATAGTCTTAAACTCTATCATTTAGTGAATACGTGAAGAAAGTAGTACTAAACCTCTCGAAGTGTGGTGTATGTGTATGTGAAATGGAGTATCTAAACTTATCAACATACAATACATGTGTACGTGAAATGTAGTATCTGTCGTGCAGAGCGTAGTGTATGGATATAGTGTCTACAGTATAAAAGGTGATATGATGATACTTAGATCCATCAAATATAGGTATGTGGTGTATCTGTATGTAGTGTGCAAGATGTACTATGTGATATATGAAATGTAAGTGTAGGTGATATGCATGTATTAGTCAAGATATATTGTTTACAGTGTAGGGTCGTATCTGTTCTTTTGTGAGTGTAATATATCTATAGTGTCTGTAGTATCTGTTCTTTTGTGGGTGTAGTATCTGTTCTTTTGTGGGTGTAGTATCTGTTCTTTTCTCGGTGCAGTATCTGTGTAATATTTGTGTAATATCTGTGTAATATATGTAGTATCTGTTCTTTATGATTACCAATTATCGAAACTTTTGAAAAAGGGTTAGAGCTGTTAACGATCTAGGGGTGAAAGGGCATCGCACTAACTGAATATTGATTTTATATTTCAGCTATAAACTAAGCTGCTAAATGGTTCTCTTGCATAATTACCTGTCATCCCTTGTCTCGAACTAATAGGCCACCTCAATATTTCATATGCTTATCTTATGTAGTTTTAGAAAAATTTTTTATAGAGTTGAAAGAAATATATATATATATATATATATATATATATATATATAT
>JXCR01124839.1:23826-37885 GCA_002079205.1 Phalaenopsis hybrid cultivar | reverse complement strand
TATACATATCATTTGCTTCTCAAAAAGTAAAAGGACCTAAATCTAACAATGGAACTAAAGCAAATATTATTGAATGAAATATAATTGAACATGGAATGTAAAATCTATTGCATTTATCAACTAAACTTGAGCTCGACAAAGGAATTAAACCCAGCCATTAATGAGTAAATTGAAACCTGTAAAACCTTAAAATTAAACTATGTGAATGTTGAATTAAAGAACAAGACTAAGCCACCTTCAAGAGCCAAAACTGAGCTATTACAAAGCTTAGAGCTGAGCCAAGTCATCATTAAAAGCTCAAAAACCGAAATACAGCAAGGCTTGCAACTGAACAGAGCCACTAACAATGGTAAGATTCAAAATCTAGCCACCAAGCTCTAATTTCTAAAAGCACCAAAATCAAATAGAAGTTATTTGATTATGTCTCAAGTAAGAAAGCAACAGAGAAGCATAAAGTAAAGCCCCCGAACCCCTTGTTTTTTACTTGAATATCAAATTGATTCAGCAAGGAAACTGCAACCCATAGAGCTAAACAACTAAAAAATCCTTTGTATAAATCCTGTGTAATTAAGAAAATCACCAGCAAATGAAAATAGAAATTGACCAAAGGTCAAGCCACAAATAAACCAGAATCAATCCTAGAAAGGAATAAGAGAATAACAAGATTTTAAAAAGAAAAACTGAGCTTAATTTTAAGCCAAATCAAATCCAACATAGAGCTAAATTAAGCCCAACAGCTGACCAAAAGAACAAGTAACCACCAAGCCAAAGTCGAGCCACAAAATAGCTACCCAAATCATTAAACTTTTTTTTTTATTTAGGTTTAAATGAAGGGAACAGCAGGAAGTAGAGCTGAGCCCAACGCAAGGGCTAAGCCGAACTACCAAGAAGAAGCAAAAATGAGCCCCAAGTTGATATTCCAAAAACACCAAAATACTCCAAGGACCAATACTTGAGCAAAGGGACAACATAAAACATGAAACCAAACTCTCAAAATTAAATGAATCCACAAATCTTCATCTCAAGACAAAGAATAATTGAAGAGCATAAAATAGAGCCTCCAAAATCAAGTAAAACCAAATGTCCAACAAAGGAGCAGGAACCAAAATCAAACCCCAGCAGGAAGCAGGGACTAAAACTGAGCCCCAAATATCTTTTTTGAGCCATAAAAACTGATCTCCAACATGTATTTAAATAAGGGACAGTAAGGAGAATCAAAACCGGACCCCAAACTGCTATTTAAAACTGAAAATAAGAGCTCCAACATAAAATCAAATGAGGATGGCAAAGGAGCAAGGATTGTAGCTCCAAATAATTTTCTTAAAGCCAAACAATATTTCCCATACATATTTGAATAAGACAATGAGAGGAGTAATGAATGCAACCCCCAAATAGTCATTTAAAACCAAGAGATGAATCTCCAACATATTTATTCAAATAGGAACAACAAGGCTAGCAAGAACTCAACTCCAATCACATGTTCAAATTGAAATAATATATATTCAAATGGAGCAACAAGAAGAGCAAGCAATTAGCCCTCAAACATCTTCATTAAGACTAAAGGAAAATTGTTCCAAAATGTGTTCGAATATAGCAGCAAAGAGAATAAAAACTATAGTTCCAAATAGATATTCAAGTTTAAAACAACATATATCTGAGTGAAGTAATGAGAGAAATAAGAAAATTAACCTTCAATCATGTAGTTAAAACCCGAATATTATATGTATCTAAATAGGACTGTAAGAGGAGCCAAAACCAAGACAGTAAAGCAGTCTTCAAAGCCATAAAATGATTTCCAATCATGTATCCGAGCAAGGGGTAGCAAAAAGAGCATGAATTAAGCCCCAAAACGATTATTCAAAACAAAAAATAATCTCTAACATATGTATTTGAATAAAGGCAATAAGAAGAGCAAGAATCAAGCTCCAAAAAAATTCCCAAAAACTGAAATATAAACTGCTATACATTTTGAATGAAAAATAACAAAAGATCAGGGAGAATGAACTTTTAAATTTTAAAAAATCTAAAAGAACATAATCATTAATCATATTTGAATTAGAGCAGCATCGGAATAAATGGCTCTAGACATTTCCATCAAGCTAGAAAACTTCTCTACAGTATATTTGAATGAGGCATTAGAGATAATGGAATCACAGTATCAAGCCATTAAAAGAAAATTTAAAACCATCCATATCTCAAACTAATAATATCTGACCTGAACCCCTTGCTAGTTCAAGAAGAGGGAGGGTGCAGGAAAGATTGCAAGAAAGAACGCTTCCAAAATCGCAGCAATATGTTTCTCTAAACTCTCCAAAGAAAAAAAAAACCGCCCTCATCTTCCCCTCCCATGGGGTATTTATAGGTAGATATGAGAGAATGACTCACCGGCGGTGAGCATCGGAACGGTGAGGAGAATCACCCACCAAGAGTAAAAATCCCAACAAGATTCAAAATAGGAAGGTTATCAGACTCGTTTAGGCAGGAAAGTTAATTATGACAGGCTACCGGCGAGGCTACCGGTGAGGCCATCGGCGACGAAGGCTCGAAAAGAGAAGGGATGACCGACAAACGGGCAAGAGAGTCCACGGCTCGGCTAGGGCAAAGAACAGAGGCGCGAGGGAGTTTAGATTTTTAGGTTTTAAAAGATTATGTTTTATATAAAAAAAACCTTATCAAATATATTTTTATTTTATTAAAGAAAATATTAATAAAATAGTAATTTTTTTGTGATCCACTTGTGCTAGGAGCCCTGACAAAATGGGTGTCCTCCCTAACTAAAATCGACGTCCCGGACATAATAGCGCAGTCTGTTTCATCATCTGGAGTCATCTGGACAAAGTCGTTGTCAATTGCGTCAAATTAACTTTGATTCGGGCGTGGCACAACAAATGAAATTATTTTGACCCGATCAGAGCTATTTAACGAGTATATTATTGACCAGTCCACACATAAGCGACGACCAAAGTCAAACATATCGCTCGTAGTGGCAAGTTAAACGTCGCACGCATCACGGTATCCACCCACGTCTTTCAAGTTTCTATAGGAGCTAAATTTGAGCTTCAATAAGTCGGCTTTTTGATCGACTCGACCAAATGTTGAGGATCTAAAACCGTCCATATGAAACTGCAAAAAGTGACAAAATGGCTTGAATTTCTAAAGGGGGGGAGTCCTAGTCTAGTCCTCTAAGATAGTCAAAATAGAGGAATCTTAAGCCTAGATCCTAGGGTATCTAGAGAAGGGAAAAGAAGACCTCCAAAATGAAGTCAACAAATGGACCCCCAATAGCTGTGGTGTGCTACATAAGCACAATGTGCCTATTGGCGTTGACCGAAACGATCAACCTGATTCCTCAAGAATGTCCAAGTAACCATGCTTGGGATAAATCGAATGTCAAGTTTGAAGTGAGGTGGAGTACGATTTTCGCTGGGGATGTGTAAATAAATTTTCAAAATGTTATGGGATTTGAATTTTTGAATGATTTTAAATGTCGATTTTCAAATTATATGCAAAAGAAATACTCAGAATTTTGCTATGACAATAAAGAATGTGTAGAGAAAGGAATCAACAATATGACCCTGAATCTAAAGAATGTGTAGAATATAAGTGAAACAAAAAGGACTATATCAACTCAAAATACCGCGGTGGAAGTTACATCCGAGTTGAAACTAGTCGAACAAAGACATCGTCTGTTGTCTTAGGATTTATTACGGGGTTAGAAGTAAAACTCCATACCCAACCTAAGCGAAACAGAGGAACTAGAAGTACTCAGAATATCGCTGGGGAAGTTACATCTGAGTTAAGAGACGACAGGAGAATATATGTCATGCTAGGAAGGAAAGCACTGGGACTCACATCCAACCTAAGTGGTGATAAATGAAATATGTCTGCTACATTGAGGAAGAAAGCACTGGGACTCACATCCAACCTAAGAGGTAGCGAAAAGATCAGATTGAGAAGGAAAGCACGGGGACTTATATCCAACTCAAGAGCTGATCAAAGGAAATCAAAATTTAAAAACTGACCCCGAAATGAGAGTTAAAATTTGGGTATCAACCTCAAAAAGAGAATCAGAATTCAGGTACTGATCCTGAAATGAGAGTTAAAAATTGGCTATCAACCTCGAAAAGAGAATCAAAATTTAGGTACCGATCTCGGAGAAAGGGAATCAGAATTTAGGTTCTGATCTCGAAATGAGAGTTGAAATTTGGGTATCAATCTCGAAAAGAGAATCAGAATTTAGGTACCGATCTTGGAGAAAGGGAATCAGAATTTAGGTACTGATCCAGAAATGAGAGTTGAAATTTGGGTATTAACCTCGAAAAGAGAATCAGAATTTAGGTACCGATCTCGGAGAAAGGGAATCAGAATTTCGGTACTGATCCTGAAATGAGTGTTGAAATTTGGGTATCAACCTCGAAAAGAGAATCAAAATTTAGGTACCGATCACGGAGAAAGGGAATCAGAATTTAAGCACTGATCCCAAAAAGAGAGTTGAAATTTGGGTATCAATNAGAGCTATAAGGGAATAAAATGATTTTAAGGGGGTCATGTTTAAGCCTATTCTCTCAAAAAGGAAAACCTACTTCATCAATTCCACAGTGAAAAAAGTTAAGAAAATTTTAAAATCAATTTTAACAAGGTCAACGAAAAAAGTTAAGAAAAATTCAATTTAAAATAATTTTACAAGAGGTGCATTGGTATCTCTTCAAAATATGTCCTGATTTGATGTATTTACCAAGGGATGCCTCTTTCACAAGTCTTTTAATTATATTTTCGTCTTTGGTGTTTATAACCACTCATTTTAGTCAATATGTGCCTCAAATGTCCCTCGAAATTCGTCAGAATGAATTAACCCGTCAAGTAACTGTTACTGGTGCTTAAGCGCAGGGCCTATGGCGCTTATGCGTGGCCTTCTCTGTTTCTCTGACGCGTAAGCGCTGCTTCTGGGGCTGACGCGTCAAAATACTTTTGCACCATTCTTGCATTTTTGCTCCAAATTTGATCATTTTTCACTCCTTTTAGCATTTTTCACATTTTTACTTTTATCTGAAAGTAAAACACACAAATACCTTCCATTAAACGCAATATCTCAAAAATAGGTATAAAAATGTGTCTAAAAACACTATATATTTTATGTGTATCAGTGGACTAATGCCTTAATTGTACTCTTTTCTTTTAGGTTGTTAGTTCTCTTTAAGGTTAGTGCATACACCATTTGAAGTATATATTTTAGTTTCTAGATTCTTTTACTTCTTAAAAACGATACTATGATAAGAATAAGAAAATTTAATTCAATCGCATTCAATTTTAATTAATAATTTAATGGTAGAACTCCCTTGGTTTAGGTGTCTTTCATTCGTATAAATAGGGTGTGATGGGATGGCTTTCCATTCCTAATTTGCTTTGCGTCTTTTCATCTTTTAGTTGGTATGCATCCATATTTCAAGCTATATGATGGACAATGTCAAAGTCCCAAGTTGACACTCCCACCAAGAGTGTGTTCTGTTCCGTCTTCAAGAAATTGAAAAGACTAGACCAACTAAATGTAAGAGGAGAAAAATGAGCATCGTAAAGAATAATAAATTGTCGCTCCCTCTATCAAATCAGGTGGTGTCATTTGACTCGATCCATAGCAAGATGAAGGGACATTTAGCCAAGCAACGCAACCTTTAAACTAATCTCTTAACCTTTCACTATAGCACAAAACCCCAATCGATATGGTCACTCAAATATGATCTGGTGAGTTTCATTTCTTTTATCAATTGTTCTTGGTGAGCTTGTCACGACAATCACAATACATGAGTTCAATCGGCTCCTAGTAAAGAGGGGCTTCAATTTTATTTGTGGGCTTTAATTTTTTGAAGTCTTTTTTGTCTTATGATGATTGTTGATGCAAATGAATTGGCTCCGATAAACCTAGATTAGGGTCTCAATAAGGTGTCGGTGATTGTTGATTAGGTGTCAGGAGAGGGAGCGAGCATGGCGAGGTCGATCACCCAAAAAATCCTCCTAAGATATGCATGGGAAGCAACTAATGGGCTCCCATAACATTTCAAGGATCATTGGCTTGTTGACTGGAAGAATTTGAAAGTTTTTTCGCTCAATCGATCGAGATCCAGTGGTTTGAGATGGTGCACTAGTTGTTTGCTTGTATGGAGAGGTGGAGACGGTCACGACTCTTCCTCAGGAGCTGTCAAATGTTCCGACAGGTCCCCGAGCTTGCAGGCGCAGATCGAGCCAGATCGGTTGAATCAATTTAGGGTTGGATGAGTGTTCTTATATATGAGACTACTTTGACTAGGGCATGTCTCGATTAAAGCAGCGTTAGATCTCCTTGTAAAATATTTTACCTTTGACTAATTTTTTAGCATTTTATTGTACTTTAAGTTTTATTCTCAAAATAAGTTTCTTGCATTTTACCTTTTTCCTCATGGCCTCTTCCCTTTTCTTCACATCCATCTCCCATGAAGACATTTTCTGAAAATTTATCTTTCTCTTAGACTTTTAGGGCTAAAAATGATTATGGGGTGAAATTCCATAACAAAACCCTTCTATTTATAAGCCTAAATCCTTCAAATAACTTCTAGGCACGTCCTAAAACTGCCATGAAATGTATAAGTTAACCAATTAGCGGTTAAAAATTCTAGAAATTGAATTTAGCACATGATTTTTAATATCCAAAAAATTTTAACATATAAATAGGTCAGATCAAGAAGTAAATGAAGTGCATGGAATTAAATCATCTCAACTTGTTCCAACATTAAAGATTAATACTCTCTACAACTTCCATCCAACACTTTATTTACTTATTATTTTAAGAAAAAAGATAAGAAAAACTACTAAGAATTCATGAAGAAAATAAAACAACACTTTAGTTTAAAAGCAGAAATCATTATCAAACCAATAAGAAGACTCAATGAAAACCAAATGTCGTAACAAAAAGATAAAAACTTATCTCAAATCCTCCATCAAACTCTTGAAGTTCCTTTGAATCTCTTCTCTTCTTACAACACTCTTAACTCTCTAAAACTAGAAACTAAAGCTAAAATAAAGGAAAAAAATAAGGAAGATTTTTGGTGCCTGAAATAGATCCCAATTACGACTCGACACATGTGGTTTCGGAGGTTCGAGGTATGATCATTTAATTTGAGATAGAATGTTAATTTCTACTTTATTTAAACTAATAAAACATACATAATTTATAATTTACAGAGGTTCTTCTATTGGTTTTTGGAGATTCACCAGTAGATCTGACAGATTTTTTAGCTTCGTGACAGACATCGATTAGGGAACGTGTTCACCATAACACGAAAGAAGAGCATTTGAAGCCCAAGTGAGTGGGTGAAGATATCTAGGCTGATCTGAATGGACCTTGGGCCCCTTAGGAATATAAGAGGAAAAGACATACAAACTAGTAGGATTGGAAGATAGAGGAAGTGACCGCGACTTTATATATGCTTAAAAATATAAGATAAATATGAACGTAATAAATGTTCAATAATTGTAAAGTCATACTTATCAACGCAAGTATACGTATCGCTCAGGTAATATAAGGCTCTAATGGAGTCCTAGATATCGATCCCATAGAGAGTAAGTTTAGAACTTCGAACTAAGATTTTAGAAAAACAATACTTTAATCACAATAACAAAGTTCAATTTTCTTATCTGTCACTAATAGGCAATTGAAATAAATATGTAATTTTAATTACTATTAAATAACTAAATATATTAATGAAGGTACGAATGTGATATTCAATATATAAGAAAGCATCCTTCTCCTTGTCAAGAATTTATAGTGAATGGATAAAGTGAATAAGTTCAAATTATATTGTGTCAAATTGGAGCATACATATTTTTTATCATTTGGTCCAGGCATAAAGAACATTGACTAATCCTACGCTTATTTAATGAATCTGCGGCTAGGCTGGGAGGATACCAGCTCTCACTTCGGAGCTCCCACATTTNATCTTAGGCTTGTTTACTGAATCTGCGGCTAGGCTGGGATGATACCGGCTCTCACTTCGGAGCTCCCACGTTTCCCTCACCTGAAGGCTAACATCTACACTTCAGCACCCAAACAATAGGAACGAATTGGGGATTTTAGTCTGTCACTCTAAAATCTCTAATTCCACACCCGATAATCTTATTTCCTTATTTATTTGCATCCAACTTCCAAGGGCTTTGACCTCCCTAAATCTTGGATGTGATCTTCACTGTAGCTGTAAACNAGGGCTAACATCTACACTTCAGCACCCAAATGATAGGACCAAATTGGGGATTTTAGTCTGTCATTCTAAAATATCCAATTCTACGCCCGATAATATTATTTCCCTATTTATTTGCAACCAACTTTCAAGGGCTTTGACATCCCTGAATCTTGGATGTAATATTCACTTTAATTGANGATCCCATAGGGAGAAATATAATACTACGGACTAAGGCTTAATAAAAAGTAATACTTCAACTACAACGACGGTATTCAATTGGCTTATCTATCACTAATAGGCAATTGAAATAAGTAGAAAATTTGGATAACTAATAAATAACTAAATATAGAAACTAGGATAGGCAATTGAAATAAGTAAATAATTTGAATAACTAATAAATAACTAATGATAGAAAGTTAGGGTTAATAATAGACAATTGAAATAAATATGTAATTTTCTTAATAACTCATAAATAACTAATTATGCTAATGAGGGTTTAATTGAAATAAATATGTAATTTTAATAATTATTAAATAATTAATTATACTAATGAAGGTTCGACGTGATATTCAATATCTAAAGAAAGCATCATTCTCCTTGTCAAGAAATTATAGTGAATGGATAAAATGAATTAGTTCAATGTAACTAATAAAAAACTAAAGATAGAAAGTAGGGTTTAATTTGTGATATTCAATATATAAGAAAGAATCCTTCTCCTTGTCAAGAAATTATAGTGAATGGATAAAGTGAATTAGTTCAAATTATATTGCATGGATAAAGTGAATTAGTTCAATTTAGATTGTGTCAAATAGGAGCATACCTATTCTTTACCAAATTATAGTGAATGGATAAAATGAATTAGTTCAAATTATATTGTGCTAAATATCTAATGATATAAAGTAGGGTTTAATTGTGATATTCAATATATAAGAAAGCATCCTTCATAGATAATTTTAATAACTAATAAGTAACTAATGATAGAAAATAGGGTGTAATTGTGATATTCGATATATAAGAAAGTAACTAATTGTACTAATAAAGATTTTAATGTGATATTCAATATATAAGAAAACATCCTTCTCCTATTAAATAACGAATGATACTAATGAGAGTTTAAATGTGATATTCAATATAAGAAAGCATCTTTCTCCCAAGAAATTATAGTGAATGGATAAAGTGAATCAGTTCAAATTGTATTGTGCCAAATAGGAGCACAAGAAATTATAGTGAATGGATAAAATGAATTAGTTCAATTTATATTGTGCCAAATAGGAGCATAACTATTCTAAATTATAGTGAATGGATAAAATGAATTAGTTCAATTTATATTGTGCCAAATAGGAGCATTCGTATTCTTTACCCTTTGGTCCAGGCATAAAGAACATTGACTAATCCTACACTTGGTTACTGATTCTGCGGTAAGGCTGGGAGGATACCGACTCTCACTTCAAAGCTCCCACGTTCCCCTCACCTGAGGGCTAACATCTACACATCAGCACCCAAACGATAGGACCGAATTGGGGATTTTAGTATGTCACTCTAAAATCTCCAATTGTACATCCGATAGTAATATTTCCCTATTTATTTGCACCTAACTTCCAAAAGCTTTGACCTCCCTGAATCTTGGATGTAATCTTCACTTTAATTATAAAACTCAACATTTTTTAACAAATCAATTGACCAGATTGAAAGTAAATTAGGATTGAAGTTAAAAGATCATCACAATTTCTTAAACATTTTCAGGGCTTCACCAATTCAAATCACCATTTCACAAATCTCGAGACAAGGAGAAAGACAGAGAAAACTACTCAGAACTCATGGGGAAAGCACAACAAAACTCAAAATTCATATATAAAATCAAATCCATAGAAACTATAAGAAGTAAATAACTTATCTCTAACTTTCTCCCCAAGAATACTCTTTGAAGTTCCTTTGAATCTCTTTCTTTTTTTACAGCACATAGAATTCCTCTTCGAAGTAATAAGGAGGAAGAAATCTCTCACTTTCCCTCCACTCTTACAATTTCTCGAAGAATTCTTCACAGTTACACGCTCTAGCAAGCTCTCTACACACTAATGGAACCTATCTAATCTCCAGGACTTCTCTATTTTTGGCCAATCTAGCAAGCTCTCTACACACTAATGGAACCTATCTAACCTCCAGGACTCTTCTATTTTTGGTCCTAGCAAGCTCTCTACACACTAATGGAACCTATCTAACCTCCAGGGCTCTCTTATTTTTGGCCAAAACCTTCTCTTCAAAGATGTGGATGAGTTTTCCCAAGAGTTGCTTATGCACCCCTCCAAAATGCGGCCTTATCCATTGTACAAGTACACACAACCGTCAATCCCACCGTCGGCGGCCTTTTGGAGAATCTGTCCTGCAGCCTCGGGAAAATCTCGCTATCGACGAAGTCGATGGCACTNACTCCTCCAAGTTCCTCTGAATCTCTTCCTTTCTTTACAGCACACAGAATTCCTCTTCGAAGCAGCAAGGGGAAAGAAATCTCTCACTTTCCCTCCACTCTTACAATATCTCGAAGAATTCTTCACAATTTAGACTCTCTACACTTGTTTCACACTTCAATTTTTAGTCTTCCCCCTTTTCATCTTCTCCAATTTTCGACCAAAATAGTCTTTTAAAGTTATGGATGAGTTTTCCTAAGAGTTGCTTAAGCATCCTTTTAAAATTTGGTCTTATCCAAAGCTTGAGTAGGCATAACTGCCGAGCTCACCATCAGCGGCCTCGAGGGCGCCGTCGGCGGACTTCTGGAGAATTTTGTCCTGTAGCCTTAGGAAAAACTCGTTGTCAGCAGCGTCGAGGGCGCCGTCGGCGGCCTAGTTCAAATCTCCACATTTTGGTCCTTTTCACGCCAAATTCNCTCTTACTTTCTTTACAGCACACGGAATTCCACTTCAAAGTAGCAAGGAGGAAGAAATCTCTCACTTTCCCTTCACTCTTACAATTTCTCGAATAATTCCTCACAGTTACGCGCTCTAGCAAGCTCTCTACACACTAATGGAACCTATCTAACCTCTAGGACTCCTCTATTTTAGAGTAATTGAGAGAGAGGAGAGATAGCGAAGAGAGAGAAAGAGAGGGAGAGAAAAATACAAAAATTAATGAAAGAAAAAAACGACAAGAGAGATGGATGGAAAGAGGGTGAGAGAAAGGGCGGAAATGAGAGAAGAAAGGTGTAAAGGGAAATCATGAGTGATAGAAAGAGAGGGAGAGAGTGAGGATGGTAGAGAGAGAAAAGAGCAAGGGAGAGAGATAATGAGTGCAATAGATTAGAGGTGAGAGGAAAAAAGAGGGAGAGAAGAACGAGAGAGTGAGTGAGAGGGAGATAGGAAGGAAGAGAGGGTGAGAGAAGGGGTGAAGAAAGTGGGGGGATGATTAGAGATATAGGGAGAGAGGGAGGTATAGAGGGAATGAGAGAGAGTAAGAGAGAGGAGAGAGAGGGAAAAAAGAGAGAGCGAGAGGAGGAGATCAAGAGTGAGTGACATATAAGAGAGATNCAATTCTTGCGGTTATACCATTTATTATACTCTACCAAAGAGGTTTTATCATGGAAACCCAATCAAGTATGGCATACTATATATCATTTATTATATCCTTACAAAGATGTTTTATTTTAGAAACATTAAACACTTCATAACTTATTTTTATTTACACATGCTATCACGTTCTTAATTATTCAAAATATTAGCATTTGATGAAGTGTTCTCAAAGTGATCATCCATTTTAGCAAAGGTGTCCATTGCCTCCGCAGCGGTGGTCGGGATGANTAATTTAATTCATATAATTATTTTTATGCAAAAATATGCATTTTTAAGGAAAATTTCAAAAGATGATCAAAAAAACTTCTAATCATTTGAAATTTTTATGTGAGCTATCCCTAGACCACAAAAGATGATCAGGACAACTCCTAATCACTTGAAATTTTTATGTAAGCTAGCCCTAGGCCAGAGCCTTTGGCCAAAATTTCATAATTTTTTGAATTTTCTGTGATTTATTAAAATTAATTGAAATTCTGGGGACTTTAATAAAGATAAAATATTTTATTNCAAATTTATGGTTGAAAATGGTCAATAGAAACCTCATGAAGAGTTTTCAACATAAATTGGGTGTCAATTTTGTGGTTAAGGCCTTCAATTTGATGAAATTAGGTCCTGTGGCCAAAGTTGGGGCTTTGATCTAAATCAAAATTGGGCTCAAAGAATGAGCCAATTGAGCTTGANCAAATTTATGGTTGAAAATGGTCAATAGAAACCTCATGAAGAGTTTTCAACATAAATTGGGTGTCAATTTTGGGGTTAAGGCCTTCAATTTGATGAAATTAGGTCCTGTGGCCAAAATTGGGGCTTTGATCTAAATCAAAATTGGGCTCAAAGAATGAGCCAATTGAGCTTGGATTTGGTTTATTTTGGTCACATTGAAGGTTAATTTGAGTTTGAGATTGAAATTTGGGGAGATTGGGATCAAATTTATTGACATTTAGTTTAATTTGGGGAAATTTGGGCCTTTAAAGGCAAATTTAGGGGGTCTTGGGCAAAGATGGTCAAATTGGCCAAATTGGGTCATGTGGTAGTTGAGAAAAATGAAATTAGGAATATTTTTAATATTTTGGAAATTTTTAGGATTTTTTANATTTTGGTCACATTGAAGGTTAATTTGAGTTTGAGATTGAAATTTGGGGAGATTGGGATCAAATTTATTGACGTTTAGTTTAATTTTGGGAAATTTGGGCCTTTAAAGGCAAATTTAGGGGGTCTTGTGCAAAGATGGTCAAATTGGACAAATTGGGTCATGTGGTAGTTGAGAAAAAAGAAATTAGGAATATTTTTAATATTTTGGAAATTTTTAGGATTTTTTGAAATTTTTGAAATTTTGACCCCGTGAGGGGCATTTTGGTAATTTGGCAATTTTTTGTGATTTTGGGTAATTTGGGTGTTTTCAAAAGGTTTGAAATGATTTTTTAACATGTTTGGGTATTTTGGATAAATTTGAGAATGTTGGCCAAATTTAGGGTTTCAAGGGTACTTAGGTAATTTGGAGGAGTTTATGGGCAAAAGGCCAGACTGAGTATTTTGGGTAAAATTAGAGAAATAACCACAAAAAGTAAGCCATGGACCAATGGAAACCCCATTTGGGTCCTCTATGTACTGGTCTTAGCTAAACCCTAGCTTAGGGCTAGTATGTTTAGGGGACCATCTACATGAGTTTCTCAAAGGCTCAAGGGACCAAAGTAAGGAAATTTTGGGTTTAGGGTAGCGAGTGATTCTGAGTGAAGTGCGTGCCTTACCTCTAGACCAACACCCAAGGTCAACCCTAAGGTANGGCTTAAGGGACCAAAGTAAGGAAATTTTGGGTTTAGGGTAGCGAGTGATTCTGAGTGAAGTGCGTGCCTTAGCTCTAGACCAACACCCAAGGTCAACCCTAAGGTAAAATAGCCCTATAGGAACTCTCCTCGAGCTCCCCCATAATGACCCCACCTATTAAGTGCTAGAGGTTAGGACCAATATGTGGAACTTCAAGTTGAGTAAAGAAGAGTTTAGAATTTCTAATGGTGGGGGTGCCTTTTTCTAGTTCTTTAAGAATAGTCAATAGGAAAGTCCTATGGCTAGAACCTAGACTACTAAAGAGAAAGACTTGACCTCAACCAAAAGTGAGGTCAACAAGATGGCTCAAACCTTCATTTGTCTCATTTTTGTTCAGATGGCTCGTTCTTGGATCTCTATATCGTCTTCTTGTCAGCTTCCCGACTTGGTCTTTTTTGACTTAATTGGCTTTGTTCGTTCGACCAAGTGGATCTCACGATCTTCTGGAAGTTCTCATCTCGTCTTCATTCG
>JXCR01124834.1:507463-535880 GCA_002079205.1 Phalaenopsis hybrid cultivar | reverse complement strand
TTGAACTCAATATGCTTTCTTTTCTTGTCTGCCCACTTCTTCATCTTTCTCGCGGCCTTGTGTAATGCAACTCGAGCTATTTCCCGTTGCTCATTCCAGGACTTGGCAAACTTGAAGGCGGGCGGACTTTTCCCTTCATAGTAGGTTGTAAGGGAAAGAGGGGTCATAGGTTGTTGCCCCATGATTATTTCAAAGGGACTCTTGTTAGTAGATTCATTCATTTGAAGGTTAAAAGAAAACTGGGCCACATCTAGCAACTTGGCCCAATTTTGTTGATTGGCACTCACATAGTGCCGCAGATACAGCTCTAAGAGGGCATTGACCCTCTCAGTTTGTCCATCACTTTGCGGATGAAAGCTTGTGGAAAAGTTCAGATCCGTTCCCAACATTTTGAATAACTCGGTCCAGNTTTCTTTCTCATAAAACTTGAGAATTCTGATTGCATAATTAGTTTTTTTTTTAATTTATAATAGATTAAGTACTTGCTCCGTAATTTATATAGCTTAAAAACTATTGCCCAATTTCAAATAATAGTTGACTTAGATAAAATTTATATAAATAACCCAACGCAAGCTCTCTGGACATTAACTTTTTTTTTTTCAGTACAATTAGTAATTGCTTATTCGAGAACTAATAAAGTTATTTAATGCAAGCTAACAAGTGCTAAAAGAACCCTCATTAATGTTTCCATTTAGATTAAATGTTCCTTTCTCTATGAACATACTGATCCATTCCATGGATTAGCACTTTTTATATAAGTTTTATTAGAGACACCAGAAATTGGATCTGCTCCCTAGCAAATAGGTTGAGGTTTTAAATTTAGGTATTATTACTCACTGGGGTTTCTCACGCAACTATACGTATCGTTTCAATAATATAGGACACTATCGAGTCTGGATTGTAGATCCCACAGAGAATGAGGTAACGAGTCCAATAAGAGAGTTCTAGTTTACTACGCTAAGGTCTCAGTTTGGAATGTCAATTAAGGTTGGTTTTCCTAACAACTGCTCCTATGTTAAAAGTCTACGACTAAGTTGAACATATCTAGATCAATTGGGTTGGTGAATATCAAGATATAAAAGCTACATTTCTCTTGCGATTGCATAAGTAAATTGTAGGATCGAATACTATGAATTTCTAATGTAGTTAGTGACAAATAATCCTCTTGTTTACCCTCTGTCAAATGCATAAAGAAGTTTGGTAACCTAGTATTAATTCCTTAAACCCTATATTACATTGGTTATGACTCTAGCCTGTTACCCTAGAGTCTCCAATTTATACCCTCAATTTGGCTAACCTAGCTTTAATTCATTAAACACTAGATCAAATTGGTTGGGATTCTAGTCTGTCACCCTAAAGTCCCCAATTTACACTCATCAAAGCCTGTTTCTCAATCTATTTACATTGCTCTATAGACTACTTTTCCTGCACTCACATATGCAATGTGGTTTTTACTAATTGAATCAAGCCATAACCCTTTTGGATCTTATGGGTTCACAACAAATTTTAACAAACCAACTAATTAGATTGATAAATAAATTAAGAATGAAATAAAAACCATCACCTTCAGGTTTAAAGATCAATTTAATAAGCATTCTAACATCCTACACATTTAACTTATTCATCACAATAGAGGGTAAATGAATTCTATTCAGAAGTCATGTTTAACACAACAAAAAACTTCATTACATCAAAGCAAATCCATCAAATATGTGTTTACAACAGAGACAAGTAAATAAAGAACACAATACTCATCTTTTTTCCTTTGAAAAATAGATGCAAATCACTCTAACAAAGCCTTCTATTGTTCCTTGCAATGCTGATAAAAATCCCTTACAGAATTGCACTCAAATTTCCTTTTCAATCTCTCAAGAAAAGGTAACAATCTACAATCCCTACTTCTATATGCGACTTATTGGCATCCTTGAAGGATTCCCCCAACTTAGAAATGCCAAAAATTACATTTCTAACCATCCAGATTTGTCAAATAACCCCTTGGTTCGTCCTGAATCAGCCCCAAGCGATTCTGGCGCCTAGGCACCAGTCTACGACGTCTAAGCTCCACCTTCCGGGTAAGCCTGAGAAATCACTAACGTCTACGCACCANATATATATATATATATATATATATATATATATATATATATATATATATATATATATATAAAGTTATTAATCTATTTTAGACAAGACCGCTAACACTAGTTTTCTGCTGACTTTTCTTTCTCCTAAAACTTGAGAATTCTGATTGCATAATTAGTTTTTTTTTTTTTTAATTTATAATAGATTAAGTACTTGCTCCCTAATTTATATAGCTTAAAAAGTGTTGCCCAATTTCAAATAATAGTTGACATAGATAAAATTTATATAAATAATCCAACGCAGGCTCTCTAGGCATTAACATTTTTTTTCAGTACAATTAGTGATTGCTTATTCCAGAACTAATATAGTTATTTAATGCAAGCTAACAAGTGCTACAAGAACCCTCATTAATGTTTCCATTTAGATTAAATGTTCCTTTCTCTATGAACATTGTATTCCATCCCAAGGATTAGCACTTTTTATATAAGTCCTGGTAGGTGCACCAGAAACCAGATCTGCTCCCTAGCAAATATGTTAAGGTTTTAAATTTAGGTATTATTACTTACTGGGGTTTCTGACACAACTATACGCATCGTTTCAATAATAAAAGACTCTATTGAGTTCGGATTGTGGATCCCACAAAGAACGAGGTAACGGGTCCAATAAGAGAAGTTCTAGTCTACTGCGCTAAGGTCTCAATTTGAAATGTCAATTAAGGTTGGTTTTCCTAACAGCTACTCTTATGTTAAAATTCTACGACTAAGTTAAACCTATCTAGATCAATTGGGTTGGTAAATATCAAGATATAAAAGCTACATTTCTCTTGTGATTGTATAAATAAATTGTAGGATCGAATACTATGAATTTCTAATGTAGCTAGTGACATATAGAAACATTCATCTTCTTTACCCTCTGTCAAGTGCATAAAGAAGTTTGGTTAACCTAGTCTTAATTCCTTAAACCCTAGATTATACTGATTACGACTCTAGCATGTTACCCTAGAGTCTCCAATTTATACCCTAACCTAGTTTTAATTCATTAAACACTAGATAAGATTGGTTCGGATTCTAGCCTGGTCCCCGATTTACACCCATCAAAGCCTATTTTCCTATCTTTTTGCACTATTCTATGGACTAATTTTGCTTCACTCACATATGTAATATGGTTTTTACTAGTTGAATCAAGTCATAACCTTCCCGAATCTTATGGGTTCACAACAAATTTTAACAAACCAACCTATTAGATTGATAAGCAAATTAAGCATGAAGTAAAAACCATCACCGTAAGGTTTAAAGATCAATTTAATAAGCATTCTAACATCCTACACTTTTAACTTATTCATCACAAGAGAAGGTAAAGGAATTATACTCATAAAACATGTTTAACACAACATAAAACTTCATTACATCAAAATAAATCCACTAAATATGTGTTTACAACAGAGACAAGTAAATAAAGAACACAATATTTATCTTTTCTCCTCTAAAAAATAGATGCAAATCACTCTAACAAAGCCTTCTACTGTTCCTTGCAATGCTGATAAAAATCCCTTATAGAATTGCACTCAAATTTCCTTTTCAATCTCTCAAAAAAAGGTAACAATCTACAATCCCTACTTCTATCTGCGACTTATAGGCATCCTTGAAGGATTCCCCCAACTTAGAAATGCCAAAAAGTACATTTCTAACCATCCAGATTTGTCAAATAACCCCTTGGTTCGTCCTGAACCAGCCCAAGGAGGTTCTGTCGCCTAGGCGCCAGTTTACGACGTCTAAGCTCCACCTTCCAGGTAAGCCTGTGAAATCACTAACGTCTACGCACCACTCTATGGCTCCTAGTCTTCTCTGTTTGCGAGAACATGTAGGGCCCCTAGGCGCCCATTTGCGACACCATGGCGTAAAGGAGTGGCGCCTAGGCTCCTGAAGCCGGCGCTTAGGCACCAATTTGTTATTTGCTTCATTGCTCCAATCGCCTCATTTTTGATTCATTTTCACTCAAATTTGCTTCAAATCTCCTAACTTTTATACCTGCAATAAAAACATGAAAATATCATTATTTAAAGTCCTTCATTCAAAAATATGTGCTAATTATAAAGGAAATTAAACTTGCTAAAAAACATATCACATAGAAATGACAAACTTTACCTCGCAATTTTCTTTTTACAAATCAATCATTCTTTTTCATTCATTTTTTAAATTCTCTCTCAGATATCATAATTCATCATAAAACCCTAACCCTTGTTTTTTATTTTCATCAAATTCTCAATAATTTGGTTGTGGGACGTATAAATATATTTGTTCAACGGTTTACAAAAATCATTTTGTTGGTTAATTTGTAAATATCAATGTTTCGTATGGTTTGTGTGTAATTATCTCTATATTTTATCTGAAAATATCTTTATGATAGAAAGCATAGTATAGCAATTTTATTGGATTGTCTAAAAAAAACTATTTGAAAAATATATTTTCCAATAAATTTGTAGAGAACTTGATTTGATTTATGAATTTTTATGCGTCATTAATACATCTTCCTTCTCCACTTCCTATGTATGAAAGATGGAACTGAATATAACTGGTTGGGGGCGACTGCAACTTTCTGTCAAAGAAGTAAACTTACAGTGATCAGCTCATGAGGTTTTTGTTCTNACGTCTACGCACCACTCTGTGGCTCCTAGTCTTCTCTGATTGCAGGAACATGTAGGGCCCCTAGGCGCCCATTTGCGGCACCATGGCGTAAAGGAGTGGCGCCTAGGCACCTGAAGCCGGCGCTTAGGCGCCAATTTGTTATTTCCTTCATTGCTCCGATCGCCTCATTTTCGTTTCATTTTCACTCAAATTTGCTCCAAATCACCTAACTTTTATACCTGCAATAAAAACATAAAAATATCATTCTTTAATGTCCAATTTCATTCAAAAAATTGTGCTAATTATAAAGAAAATGAAGCATACTAAAAAACATATCACATAGAAATGACGAACTTTACCCGGCAATTTTCTATTTACAAATCAATCATTCTTTTTTATTCATTTTTTAAATTCTCTCTCAGATATCAAAATTCATCGTAAAACCCTAACCCATGTTTTTTATTTTCATCAAATTCTCAATAATTTGATTGTGGGACGAATAAATATATTTGTTCAACGGTTTACAAAAATCATTTTATTGGTTAATTTGTAAATATTAATGTTTCGTGTGGTCTGTATGTAATTATCTCTATATTTTATCTAAAAATATGCTTATGATAGAAATCATAGTATAGCAATTTTATTGGATTGTCTGGAAAAAACTATTTGAAAAATATTTTTTCCAATAAATTTGTACAGAACTTGATTTGATTTATGAATTTTAATGCGTCATTAATACATCTTCCTTCTCCACTTCCTATGTAATAAAGATGGAACTGAATATAACTGGTTGGAGGCGACTGCAACTTTCTGTCAAAGAAGTAGACTTACAGTGATCAGCTCATGAGGTTTTTGCTCCATTCTTCTGCTCTTAACAGTGCTGATTTAACATTAAAAAGGAAAAAAACCTGAAGAAAAGGAAGCAAGAATATACTGTAGAATTAATCCAAAGCTTCCAAATCTGCTGCATAGGATCTTTTTATATGGCAATAAGAGAGAAAGAACTTCCCATGTTGATTCGAATGCGAAGTTGGAGCTTTCTTTTGATTTTTCTGTCAGTAAAGTTTAATTATTTGTGTATGTTGGCTGAAAAAATGATGCTGATTTGAACATATGATGATACATTGTTTTATTGATGCTCACTCACTACAAATGATTACTCAATAATGTTTCTGCAAAGCACACCAACTGACAACTGAATTATTTAATTACTGTTGGCATTTTGAGATGCTAATTTAGGCTGATTGCATTGATTGTAGGGATCTTAATATTACTTGGTTAGAAACAATAGCTTCTGAAAAGAGTGGCAAGAATCTTTAGTAGCTTTAACAAATTAGAGGGGAACATGATGAAAAAAAAATCAGGCTTGATACGCCTCCAACAAATCTCCATTGTCCAACATGATAATATTTTGAACAAGAGACATTCAAATTTCAATTAAGAGTATTCCAGAGCTACGATTTCAACAAACTTATAGTCAAACTGTCGGTTTGATGATACAAATCCAATGATTTAAATATTAGTCCAATCTTAATCAAATCAAGCTCAAATCAAGTCATTAAACTACCCTTGAAAGTTTTTTTAACATATTTAGAAGATCAAACGAATAACAAATCTAGTAAGTCTATACTCAAATCGAGCGTCTCGACAATATGAATCCGGCAAACCCATGATTGCTTAATTCTGACATTTAAGGCATTCAAATATGCATTAAACGTCATCGGATCGAAGGAAGCTCTCTGGACTGTCTAATCAAAGTGGTTCATATTCCTGCATTAATTGCATCTAGAACACTATAAATAGAGCCTCACCCCTCTCATAAGGGGGAAGAGAGCCATAGATATGAGGAAGAGATTGAAGCTTTGAGAAGAAGTTGAAGTCCAACACCACCACTGCCGACTGTCGTCGACCACCATTGGCATTCGTCCATCTCCGCCGACCGTCGTAGACTTTCGCAAATTGTCGTCGGTCGTCGTTGACCATTGTCGACCACCGCCAACGGTCGTCGTTGACCATTGTCGACCACCGCAGACCGTCGTCGATCACCGCCAATCTTTGTAGATCACTGTCGACCGCCGTCGATCATCGCCAACCACCATCGACCACCACTGACTGTCATTGATCACTATTAACCACCGTCGATCACCACCAACCAGACCCCGTCAATCGTTATCGGTTACCGCTCATTCCTAGCAACAAATTCATCAGCATGTCGGCGTTATAACTTGAGAAACCTAGTAACCCTTTTCCCACTTGTGGGACAAGTGGTTGCAACTGTAATCATCTTTTTATAGTAAAACTTTTTAGCTGTCTCAAACCCTGTAGTTTGTCCCTTATGGGCTTTCTACGTAAAAACTTCTGGTGTCATTATTAGTTGTGTTCTCTTTTCTAAGTGTGTGTTGAATCTTCGTACCATGCTAAGAATATAATTTGCTACTTTACTGTTACGAATTTTCTAACATGCATCAAAACTCTAGGGTTGCAACATCAGCATGAACTCCATTTTTTGACAAGATGTTGTTGAGGTGTTGGTGAGTAGGGGACTAAATATTAAACGTCAAAGGTTGGGACTCATTAAGAATCTCAACTTCTCTATTGGTGAGAGTCTCTTTGGTTGAATTAAATCTTGGATTAGTTACTTCTATTTGAGTCCAAATGGATTCTTCAGTGTTATTTTGAGATCTATAGATATATACCAGTTGATGTGGTATATATATATAAATCAAATAGGAGAACGATCTACGAAGCGAAAAATAGAACGAGAAAAATCACACTAGAAAAGAACACACAAATTTATGTGGTTCAGCAAATTGTCTACGTCCACGAAGTTGTAGAGGATTTTACAACTTGAGGAATTTACACCAGTCGATCACCTCGACTTTCAAGAGGAATCTCTCACTCTTCGTTGCTTTATCTCTTTTTCTCTCTTTGTTCTTCTTTCTCTACACCGACATACACCAAATAAACTCTACACCGAGATACACAGAAAAAACTCTACACCGAGATACACCGAAAAAGACAAACTTACAAGAGAAATAAACTCTCTACACCGAGATACACTGAAGAAACTCTACACCGAGATACACCGAAGAAGACAAACTTATAAGAGAAATAAACCCAATTTCTCTTCTGCCACAAGCCACCAAGAAGAAGCCTAGGGAGAACAATCTTCTTCTTCTTCCTTCTGCTGCAAGGAACTATCTCTTGCACTTCTCTTCCTCTGCCCTGAGGAAACATTCCTCTATCCCGAGGAAACCGAAGAAGAACTTAAACCGTGACTTAGAAAACTAAAGGAGAGCCACCTCGCAATACCTTTTATCACCAACAGGAAGGAACGAAGGGATGTTTCACTTCGCGTCAGAGGAAGGCGGGAGATGTTTCGTTGTTCGTGAATCGACGCCAGCGAGACGTCGCGATGATTCGCGATAGGTCGAAGGCGGGAGCGGGCGCAGGTTTTGCGATCGGGAGGCGGGAGCGGGAAATCGGACTGGGCTCCACCTCTAACATTCAGCTTGAATCCATCTTAAGATAAAATCTCAAGCTAATCAAGTGAAATTGTTCATTAATTTCTTTTAGGATTTACTTAATTATTGAACTAATCGTGGAAATACAAAGTAGATCATTAGATAATACCATACAATTTTTTAGTCAATGAATCATTAGTAAGACATATATAAGTTATGTTGGCACAGGGTCAAGAGACGCCAAGATTTAGACGTATTTTAGCTTAAACAAATTAAGCCAAGATTTAGACGTATTTTAGCTTAAACAAATTAAACATGAGTAAAAGGATAGTTGCATTTTGTTTACTCCTGTTGGTAAATTCTTGAGTGGAAAGCCTTCTTTGCAAGTTATCAGGGTCATTTGAAAGGAAAACTTTCTAAGAAGGGAAGTATGCTTATTTTCTTAATCTCAACAATGTCTTTCTAAATTTTGCAAGTGTCTTAAGGTTAGTGAAAATTGAGAAATTTATCAAAAGGTTAAACAAACAATTGCCTAACTATGTTCTCTTCATGGATATCCAATCTTTTTTTTTTAATTTTAAAGCATTCCTATTATCATTGTCTATCTTTCTAATAAAACTACTTATCACAATAGTTTCCTTATTTGAACCTTATTGTAACTCTGTGTGACCATTCAACAAGCAATAGTTGTGTAGGTAGATGTGACTATTGACTTCATTTTTTGTCAACATCCTCTCCTAATCGTCCCCTTATCCAGACCTTGTTGGAATGTGGAGTCTGCAACACCTGAAAGAGTAGAACGCCAGTGCCTCCAAAGAGGCGCTTCTGTGCTTGCAACATGGCATACACACGCCTGAAATGGGTGTAGCTACGCCAAATGACATGTATATGCCAAAACGTAGCGTGTTCAAGTCGCAAGGGACTCAGCTCGAGATCACTGAACAGAGTAGGTAGAATTAATGCAATATTGTGCATCGACATAGCTACGTCGACTATTTTTCCTCTACAGATCAAAATTTTATCTCTCGAATAGAGTGATGAATTGTATGATCTCGTATGTGTTATTCTCGATGGGGTTTCTTAATTGAGATGAATTGTCAGAAGGGTGATTTTGGAGTGAGGTCATTCTCATGTGAGATCGAGAGAAAGGTTTGAAGCAATATTTTGTAAGTTTTTATCCTTGTACAGATTTGATCATCAAAGTGTGCATTTTTGTACAATTTTATTTCTTCAAAGTGAAATTTTATTGTGGTGTGGCTTCATGATTGTTTTCCATTTTCGAGTTTTCCACGTTAGATTCTAGTGTATTTTTCTTATATTATTTTATTGTGCTTTTGTTCTTTTTTTTTTTTTTTTGGATTTATTGAATCGGCGTTCTTATTTTTCACTGTGTGGACTTGATTTTGAACCAATCGAATTGTTACAAGTAATTCTACATCTCAATAGGTGGTTGGGCTAGCTCTAAGTTGGTCTAGTTGACCCATTTCAAGTCCAGTTATCCCTAACCTGGCCTAGTAGAGCTTTAATTTGGCTTGGGTGTCTCTTGGTTGTCTGAGATGAGTTTGAAATTGATGTAATTTAAAATAAGAATTAAAATCAACACAAATTGAAATCTAGTTAAACAAAATCTAAACTTGAACTAAATTTAACATTTTAAAAAAAATAGACCCAAATTAAAATTAAAAATAAACTCAATTACAAGTTTGAAATTAAACATTTCTTCTTCCCAAATTTTAATCAAATTTTTAATTATGAATTCAATTAAAGTGAAATAAATTAAAATTTTATCAAACTTAAAATTAAAATCAAAACATACATTTAAACTAAGTTAAATCATACCTTACATTGAAATAAACAAACATATAAACTAAACAAACTCGAAAGCTAAATATAAACAAACCGCATTAAAACTAAACAAAAACTCTAATCAAATTAAAACAAATTCAAGCCAAACCGAAGCCATTTATCCTCTCCTATCATGTCCACCTTTGATTTTCATCGAAGGGACGAGAGAGTCTTTAAATGCCCCTTAAATTTCTCTGAGTCCAAAACCCTGATCTTTACCTGCGGATCACATGATCCGGCCTAGGCAATATCATTAAAATATAAGAAGTTTACTTATAGCTTGAAGAGGAAAGGAACCACATTGTGAAATGTCCATAATGCGCCTTGAAATTATATAATGTTAGTCGGTTGTGCATTGGCATTTGATTAGAACTGTTCCAAACTTGAGTAATTCATCTTGTAAAGTCCAAATAACAATCTTGATATCTATTATTGCAGTCTAAAAAAATGATCTGCCACTATTTTAATCAGGGGTTATCTTTTCCAAGGACATAATTAACTAAAGGATGACTCCATAATTAAAATAAAACGTGTCCTTTTAAGACGAGAAAAACTCNCATCTTGTAAAGTCCAAATAACAATCTTGATATCTATTATTGCAGTCTAAAAAAATGATCTGCCACTATTTTCATCATGAGTTATCTTTTCCAAGGACATAATTAACTAAAGGATGACCCCATAATTAAAATAAAACATGTCCTTTTAAGACAAGAAGAACTTTATGTTTGTAGCCTCACGAGTAGTGAAAAAATCACTTCGGGATTGAATCAATTGCATGGTAACAGTTTCATCCCTTAGAATATACTTTTTCTTGTTTGGGCGTGTTAATTCTTTTTTAGACAAATAAGAGTTCTATGTAGGGGTGTAAATAGCCATAGCTCGTGTTCGGCTCATTTATATTTCGAGCTCAAAAAGTGTGTCGTGTTCGACTCGTTTGCTTAACGAGCCGAACATGAGCCGTTCACGAACAAAGATTCGTTTTGATAACCCTAATCAGGTAGTCATAAGATGTTAAAGATTGAGACTAAATTTAAAAAAATATTGTTTATATTAAAACATCATTTGAATCTAATTTATTAATTTTTATTCTGTTTTTTTTTTAATTAATACTTATAATTGATTATAAATCTTTATAGCCTTGTAGTCAATTAAGTTTTTTAATATATATATAATTGATTAGTAGTATTTCGAGCTAAAACGAGCCGAACACGAATAAACAAATCTTTGTTCGTGTTCGGCTCGTTAACTTAGCGAACGAGTCGAACATGAGCTTCTTAACAAGCCGAACACGAGCTGCTTGCGAGCAATGAGCCGTTTTGACAGCCCTAGTTCTATGATTAGTAATTAATGTTCTTAACTTTATAAAACTTGTCATTAGTATAACCTGAGTTTCTTTATTAACTGATCCCTATAATTAAGGGAGCTCCATATGGAAAAAAACTAATGATTCTTTGACGGCAGGCTTATCTTGATCATTCCCTTGTCTTACTGCAAAATTCATGGGCATCTAGCTGTGGAATGCTTTAAGTTGCTGCATAATTATNATATATATATATATAATTGATTAGTAGTATTTCAAGCTAAAACGAGCCGAACACGAATGAACAAATCTTTGTTCTTGTTGTTCGTGTTCGGCTCGTTAACTTAGCAAACGAGTCGAACACGAGCTTCTTAACAAGCCGAACACGAGCTGCTCGCGAGCAACGAGCCGTTTAGACAGATAAGAGTTCTATGATTAGTAATTAATGTTCTTAACTTTATAAAACTTGTCATTAGTATAAACTGAGTTTCTTTATTAACTGATCCCTATAATTAAGGGAGCTCCATATGGAAAAAACTAATGATTCTTTGATGGCAGGCTTATCTTGATCATTCCCTTGTCTTACTGCAAAATTCATGGGCATCGAGCTGTGGAATGCGTTAAGTTGCTTCATAATTATATAACTAAACCTGACAGTGTATTGTCTCTGATTACTTGTTTAATTACACTGGTGACACAGCTAATAAAACCTCCAAGCACATGATCAGTAATAATATAATTAATAAAGTAAATTACAGGCACACATAAATAGTGAATAAACTAAGTAAATGAAATGGAAAATCTAGTCAAATAAATTACAAAATAGTTTTGCAATGTTTAGAGTATATTTATTAATTATAGCTAAATGCAGATTTATTCTAATGTGTGTTTATCATCTTTCAATTTTTTGTTGATGTTGCTCTGTCAATTTATGCTGTATACTAACAGATTTTGGATCTTCACTGTGCGCTTGTATTTGCAAAAATTCTCCATCTTGAGTCCATCTTTCAGTGGCATGAACAACTATCAATATCTTAGTGGTTTAACTCGTATCTGACGTTCAATGTGGACTTATTCTTCACTCTTGATACATTATCAACAAACTTTTATCGTTCGACATGAATCTCGAGGTAATTTTTTGGGCAAGAAATGTTCAAACTCATTAAAAATCATTTAGAAACAAACCCTAAATATGTATAACCTTAAATATATTCCCTAGCCAGTTAAACCTTAAATATTTTCCAAGATCCCTTTCAAACTTTTTCCACCAAACCACCCTTGATTTTCTTCATCTTGTTAGTTACTAGTGGTTGTGTGGGCCCCACCAGGGTGCTAAAATTGGTTTCAACCACTCATAGGTATTTCGCTCCTCTAGGCTAGGCTGGCTGGCTTCGTCAAACCGCGGGCTAGGCTGGCTGGGTTTGGTCGGTTCGGACCTCTCCTCGCTAGACCGGTTCTTCTGTAGGGTTGAAGATCCTGTGGCTCTCCCGTCCACAAGTGTAGAAGTAGCACACGTATCAGATTTCTAACTATTGATGCAAAGTGAACTATATTAAATGTTGTGTGTATATTCTACGTAATATCTTTCGATGAAGTATGCTATTTTTAATCTTCATGAATATAATTTTTATTTTGTAAGATTATTAATTTATTGTCATAATTCTAAGCAATACAATAGAATTCGCTAGGCCTTCGATATTGGAAGATTAATTTCTTAAGCATAAAACCTATCAATTATAATTTTCTTATAATTATATACGTTTTAGAAAAACTTACATGTATATCACCCAAAATATTGCTATTTATAAAATTATTTCAAATGGTTTTTTTTAACTATAAAATCTAAGTATTTGCGTTCCACCATCAAATCATTGATAATACAATAAAAAGAAAATTGTTGTTTAGGGTTTTGTTGTGAATTTCCAAATTGGAGCCAATTTAAAGAAAAAAATGCTTAAGGGCTGTTATTTTGTATATTGCAATGTTTCGAGTGTATTACTTGTAAGCGCCTCATTTTTCGCTTTCCTTCCCAACACACATTACATTTATCAATATATTTCTAAAAATGCTTTGCTATCTCGCCAAATTTAAAATATATAGAAATTTGACCCCATCATATCTTTTAGTTTACTTTGAGTGAGTTGTCTCTCCTACACATCATGCTTTGAATACGAAGTTTTGCCTTAATTTACCGAACATTCCAACATTACAAATCTACCCAAATAATTTAAAAAAAAACACTTATTACATTTGTCAATATATTTCTGAAAATGCTTTGCAATCTGGCCAAATTTGAAATATATAGAAATTTGACCCCATCATAACTCNCTAGCCAGTTAAACCTTAAATATTTTCCAAGATCCCTTTCAAACTTTTTCCACCAAACCACCCTTGATTTTCCTCATCTTGTTAGTTATTAGTGGTTGTGTGGGCCCCACCAGGGTGCTAAAATTGGTTTTAACCACTCATAGGTATTTCGCTCCTCTAGGCTAGGCTGGCTGGCTTCGTCAGACCGCGGGCTAGGCTGGCTGGGTTTGGTCGGTTCGGACCTCTCCTCACTAGAACGGTTCTTCCGTAGGATTGAAGATCCTGTGGCTCTCCCGTCTACAAGAGTAGAAGCAGCACACGTATCATATTTCTAACTATTGATGCAAGGTGAACTATATTAAATGTTGTGTGTATATTCCATGTATATCACCCGAATATTGTTATTTATAAAATTATTTCAAATGGCTTTTTTTTTATAACTATAAAATCTAATTATTTATGTTCCACCATCAAATCATTGGTAATACAATAAAAAGAAAATTGTTCTTTAGGGTTTTGTTGTCAATTTCCAAATTGGAGCCAATTTAAAGAAAAAAATGCTTAAGGGCTGTTATTTTGTATATAGCAATGTTTTGAGTGTATTACTTCTAAGCGCCTCATTTTTCGCTTTCATTCCCAACAAACATTACATTTATCAATATATTATCTCGCCAAATTTGAAATATATAGAAATTTGACCCCATCATATCTTTTAATTTACTTTGAGTGAGTTGTCTCTCCTACACATCATGCTTTGAATATGAAATTTTGCCTTAATTTACCGAACATTCCAACATTACAAATCTACCCAAAAAATTTTAAAAAAACACTTATTACATTTGTCAATATATTTCTGAAAATGCTTTGCAATCTAGCCAAATTTGAAATATATAGAAATTTGACCCCATCACAACTTNTAGTGAGTACAAAAGCTGCAGAATTTACACAGGTTTGATTTTTCAATCAGAGTTTTGCAGAAAAAATGTTTAGTTTTGCAGAATTTGAGTTGTTCTGAGTTTTTCGCTTACTCTTAGTTGGCCTTCGAGCGATCTTACGACGTAGTTTGTGAAGGTTTCGCCATTATAAGTCCATGAATCAGCATAGACTGGCAAGAGAAAGTTGTTGATGTAATCGTTGCTGCCCAATGCTACAACGTAGTGAGATTGTAGGAAGAATTTGGTTGCAGCCTCCTCGCCAAGTTTCATCTTTATCATTTCCTGAGTTCCTTGAAACAATTCGATTTGCTTCGAAAGTGAAAATCTTTGAATCTGCAATGCAAAATTTTTATCCATCATTGCAGAAAAGTATGAAGAGCAGTTTGTTTGGATTCAACTAAGGGTTAAATTTGTTAGATGACTTGTAATAAGGTTTAAAAAACCAGACTGGACAGGCTTGACCGGCCGGTTCGACTGTGAATCAACCAGAGGTTTGGTTTCGATCGGCATAAGAAACCCCCTCGCATAGAACGGAACAACCTAGAACTGGATTAAACCGGTGGTTCAACACTAGAACCGGCAAACCGGCACTGGTTCCAAGAAACCGTTCGGTTCACGGGCATTTACATCCTTACTACCCAATTCTTATGTATTTACATATCTAACACCTAAATTTTATTTTATTTTTTTCATTTTTACANGGACTGGACCGGCCTGACCGGCCGGTTCAACTGTGAATCAGCCATAGGTTTGGATTCGATCGGCATACACATAGAACGGAACAACCTAGAACTGGATTAAACCGGTGGTTCAACCCTAGAACCGGCAAACCAGCACTGGTTCCAAGGAACCGTTCGGCTCACAGGCATTTACATCCTTACTTCCCAACTCTTATGTATTTACATATCTAACACCTAAATTTTATTTTATTTTTTTCATTTTTACCAAACAAATCTTTGAAATCATATCAAAGATACAAATATTTTAAGAGTTAAATATTATTTACTTATTTATTATTTAATTAAGTCGAGCCATAACGAGCCATATACAATCAAACAAAAGTTTATTCGTATTCTGCTAGTTTATAAATCAAACTAAAAAAATATATTCGTGTTTGACTCGTTTGCTTAACAAACAACTCAAACACGAGCTATTGGCAAGTTCTAGCAATCCTATCTATTGGACACAATATCTCATATCTAAACTTTCAACTCATATAGGATTTTGGTGTTTTAAATCTCTGCATGAGAATATCTATTTCACCTTTAAAAAGTGGTAGGTATTTATATGAAAGCTTAGGTGTGATATATGTAAATATATAAGAATTGTGTGCTATTTATGTAAATGCCGCTACAATTTACTACAATTTTAATGTACAGAAACTATATCAATCAAATGAGATAGGTCTTAAAAAAAAAAAGATTTAATACTTACAAATAGAGATGAAGTTTCATTCAAGATGCCACCACCTCCTGATGCATAGCTAACTCCACTGTTGAGTATAGTTTCGTCATCCAGTGAAGGGTCCAGGAAAGCTGGCGGCCTTGGAAGACCCATTTTGTCACCTGAAATAGAAAGCCATTTGCATTCAGACCACCCAAATCATAGGTATTTACTTATCTAACACCTTTTTTTTCTTTTTTTTATGTTTATACCGCTTATATCTTTCCGATCACTCAAAAAAATGCCATTATTTTAATTTTAAAAAGTAAAATACATATTTTTCATATGCATGGATAAGATAGTATGTACCTAAAAATTACAGTTTAGGTGTTAGATATGTAAATACATATAATTAAACAAGAGATTTTTAACTAGCTGAAAATAGGCTGTTTGCCTGTGATAAACTTAATTTCATGAAGTTTTATTTCTTTGTGGGAATAAATTGTTAATCAGATTTCTTAAATCTGAATTTACTTTATAAAAGAGATGGAATACTGAACACAAAAATAATCGCTTTATTGTAGTGTTGGATTTATGTTGGTGTTTTGATTAGATTTAAGTTAAACCCATACTAAATCTATTAAAAGTATGCTCCCAAACACCCCCTAAAATTGAATAAGTTAAATCATAAGCGGCTATTCTACTCATAAGTAGGGCTGTAAGAACAGCTCGTTGTTTGCAAACAGCTCGTGTTCGGCTCATTAAAAAACTCATATTCAGCTCATTCGCTAAGTTAACGAGCCGAACACGAATTTGACTCTTTTTTGCTTGAAATACTACTCACCAATTATATGTATTGATGAGTAGTATTTCTAAAAATTTTAATTGACTACAAGGCTACAAAGATTTATAACCAATTAAAAGTATTAGTAAAGGAAATAGAATAAAAATTATTAAATTAGATTGAAATGATGTTTTCATATAAATAATAATTTTTAAATACTGTCCCAAACGTTAACATCTTAAGACTACGTGCACAGGGTTGTCAAAACGACTCTTTGCTCATGAACAACTCGTGTTTGACTTGTTAAGCAAACGAACTGAACATGAACATAATTTTTGAGCTCGAAATATAAACGAGCTTCGTCTGCACCCCTACTCATAACGCAGTTATCAACAGGATCAAATTCCACATAACACTATCAGATTCTCTTCAATCAATCTACTAACAAAANAACAAACGAATCAAACACGAGCTATTGGCAAGTTTTAGCAATCCTATCTATAGGACACAATATCTCATATCTCAACTTTCAACTCATATAGGATTTTGGTGTTTTAAATCTCTGCATGAGAATATCTATTTCACCTTTAAAAAGTGGTAGGTATTTATATGAAAGCTTAGGTGTGATATATGTAAATATATAAGAATTGTGTGTTATTTATGTAAATGCCACTACAATTTACTACATTTTTAATTTACATAAACTATATCAATCAAATGAGATAGGTCTTAAAAAAAAAGACTTAATACTTACAAATAGAGATGAAGTTTCATTCAAGATGCCACCACCTCCTGATGCATAGCTAACTCCACTGTTGAGTATAGTTTCGTCATCCAGTGAAGGGTCCAGGAAAGCTGGCGGCCTTGGAAGACCCATTTTGTCACCTGAAATAGAAAGCCATTTGCATTCATACCACCCAAATCATAGGTATTTACATATCTAACACCTTTTTTTTTTCTTTTTTTATGTTTATGCCACCCATATCTTTCCGATCACTAAAAAAAATGCCATTATTTTAATTTTAAAAAGTAAAATACATATTTTTCATATGCATGGGTAAGATAGTATGTACCTAAAAATTACAGTTTAGGTGTTAGATATGTAAATACATATAATTAAACAAGAGATAGCTGAAGATAGGCTGTTCGCCTATGACAAACTTAACTTCATAAAGTTTTATTTCTTTGTCGGAATAAATTGTTAATCAGATTTCTTAAATCTGAATTTACTTCATAAAAGAGATGGAACACTGAACACAAAAATAATCGCTTT
This sequence comes from Phalaenopsis hybrid cultivar, assembly GCA_002079205.1. Lineage (NCBI taxonomy): Eukaryota > Viridiplantae > Streptophyta > Magnoliopsida > Asparagales > Orchidaceae > Phalaenopsis > Phalaenopsis hybrid cultivar. The sequence goes on along the minus strand of JXCR01124834.1, from coordinate 517,883 downwards.
ATTGTAGCGTTGGATATATGTTGGTGTTTTGATTAGATTTAAGTTAAAATCATACTAAATCTATTAAAAGTATGCTACCAAACACCCCCTAATATTGAATAAGTTAAATCATACGGGACTACTCTACTCATAAGTAGGGCTGTAAGAACAGCTTGTTGTTTGCAAATAGCTCGTGTTCGGCTCATTAAAAAGCTCATATTCAACTCATTCGCTAAGTTAACGAGCCGAACCCGAATTTGACTTGTTTTCGCTTGAAATACTACTCACCAATTATATGTATTGATGAGTAGTATTTCTAAAAATTTTAATTGACTACAAGGCTACAAAGATTTATAACTAATTAAAAGTATTAGTTAAGGAAATAGAAAAAAAATTATTAACAATAATTTTTAAATATTGTCCCAACCCTTAACAGCTTAAGACTACGTGCATAGGGTTGTCAAAACGATTCTTTGCTCATGAACAACTCGTGTTTAACTCGTTAAGCTAATGGACTGAACATGAACATAATTTTTGAGCTCAAAATATATAGGAGCTTCGTCTCCACCCCTACTCATAACGCAGTTATCATCAAGATCAAATTCCACATAAAACTATCAGATTCTCTTCAATCAATCTACTAACAAAGNGAAATAGAATAAAAATTATTAAATTAGATTTAAATGATGTTTTCATATAAACAATAATTTTTAAATCTTGTCGCAACCCTTAACATCTTAAGATTACGTGCATAGGGTTGTCAAAATGACTTTTTGCTCGTGAACAACTCGTGTTTGACTGATTAAGCAAACGAACAGAACACGTTTACACCCCTACTCATAACGCAGTTATCAACAAGATCAAATTCCATCATAACACTATCAGATTCTCTTCAACCAATCTACTAACAAAAACAGAATTTTACCGACTATATCCGCAATGGTGCGGCCATTAGTGAACCTTCCATTCGGCACCCCGCTGCCGAAATCAATCCCATACCACGGCAAGGCAGCACGAGCCAAGCTCTTGGTGAGATAGTTATTGTTCCCAACATCCGACAGCGAATCCCCGAACACAAACTGGACAACTCTGCAGTAGCATCTTCTTTCTCCCCACCCTAAAGCTGCAAGCAGAAGAACGAAAATGGTGGCCCTAACTCTTCCCCCGAGCTCATCCATTGATTGCTGCGATGGGGTTTGGGAGCAACTTTTGTGGGGTTATTAAATCAGAGGTGAGGGGAGGGAAGTTTTTGGAGTGTGGTTGAGAGTGGAGTTGAAGAGGAGGGAGAGGGGAGTTGGAGCTTGGGGAATTGGAAGCGTTGGATGAACAAACACTGACCTAACTTCAGCTGATGATGTGACTGACATTTTAGTTAGGACGGCTTTGGGAAGAGGGTTCGGCTCGGGTAGATTGGGTGGGTGCAACATGTTCCGGGCTTTGGTCTTATTGTTGGGAAATTTACAAACATTATTACACAATTCTTATATTTTGTCGGACTAACACCTGATATTATATATTTATACAAACATGCATATGTAAGCACAGGTTTCAAGAAAATCCAATGAGCCTTAGTGACAAACACTGAAGGGCGATGTAACAGGCGTCATTTCTTTCGGTCGGAATGCTGAGCCGATCAAACAGATGAACACCAAATTAAGAGACAGAGGGTGCCTAATCCAAGGGAAAATCACTCTCAGTTGATTCTGGAGCTTCTCATAAAATGGCCAAAGGGCCCTCATTGAACTGCCTCTTTGACTCTATGAGAATGTTCCTTGTTTAAGGATGGCTGCCCAATAAATTAGGGTGGTATGTTTTTTATGCATAAAAGTGTATTTTACTTTTCAAAGTTTAAATAATATTATCTTTTATGTTTTTATGTGATGTGAAAGATTTGGGTGAAAATATTAAAAAAAGGGTTTGTGTTAGATATGTAAATACATAAAGTGTTCTGGTTGTGGTATGTTAAATTCCTTTTTTTTGGGGGAATTTTACATATAGATCACATTATTCTTATCTATTTATTCATGTGACACCCATAGTTTGATATATATAATACTTGTGTTATAAATACAAGAAAAAGTATATTTGGCTTTTAAAGTAACAGTTGTGATTATATTTTTTATGTGTTGTTAAAGATTTGAGTGGTACTTGGTAGGTATCTCTCATATATCAGGAATTTGGAGTCTCTTGGATTTGAAGATGTGTGTCATGGTGTGAAGAGGTGTCTCTTGGATTAATGGGTTGGGAGGAGTGATGACGTGTTTGCAATTATCTGTCGGTTTTATCTATAAATAGATGTGTAACCCTATAGGTATGTAACTCCCCCTCTGAAATAGTGAAACTTGTCGTTCGCTCCCGAGGACGTACGTATCTTTGCTGAATCTCGTTAAATCTCTGTGTTCTTCTTCTGAATTTGCGTCCTTAAATTTCACAACAGTACTTTTTGATATGCAAAGATTTGAGTGGTGATTTTTGATATGAAATATGATGTAAATATGTAAGAATATAACTTTTATTTTTTTATTACTGTGTTCGTAATAATTTATTTCAGGTGGAGTAAATTAATGGTAGAATATGACAAAGTGAATACGTTTGTGCCGATGTGTCATTTATTATCATTTAGAATAATGTTGGTCATTAGAAGGAATGATATCAGCTATTACGTTTGGGTCAACCCAACTGAGTTAACTTAAAATTTTGATTTTTAGGTTGGGTTCGGCCTGATCCTTCAACCTCATTTTGATTCAACTACCCCTATAATTATTTATTTATTTTATTTTCTTAATCTAACTTCGTTTGTATTAGTTTATTTTTATCACTTGATAAGCTATTGTTCATACTATTTATACATATTTATAATTTTCTTAAGCAGGTTGTTAGGTTTTGTTCATGTACCAGATAAGGGACAGATGCTGGAGCAGAACGAAGTGAGCCAGTAGAGCTATGCATGCTAGCTTCACTCCGTTGACTCGCTTTATTCAGCTGCAGCATCTGTCCAATCGGGCGGAGCTTCCTTATGTGGGTTGGAAGTGTGGGTGCAATGCCCCGTGGTATGGTACATAGGTAATTTTGTACTAGCTCCACTCCGTTGACTCGCTTCATTCAGCTGCAGCATCTGTCCAATCGAGCGGAGCTTCGTTATGTGGGTTGGAGGTGTGGGCACAACGCTCCGTGATACGGTTCATAAGTAATTTTGTAATTACACATTGTACACNATGCACGCCTACCTGTTTCTATTGCTGTGTGGGATTAATTAGGGAGGAGAACTTAGTGTTTTCAGAGTGAAGTGTTTTATTGTCTGTAGATTTATGCTGTTTGACCTTGTTTTTATTTATGATGAACAACTAGTCAGTGAAGTGATTTTATTTTAGTTTACAAGTCATTCTGAATCTTTTTCATGTGTTTTTTCNCAGAGTGAAGGTGTTTTATTTTGTCTGTAGATTTATGCTGTTTGACCTTGTTTTTATTTATGATGAACAACTTGGTAGTGAAGTGATTTTCTTTTAGTTTACAAGTCATTCTGAATCTTTTTCATGTGTTTTTTTTTATGAGGATGTGCATGCATACCACAATCTTTTCTATATTTATATATCTAATGCTTAAAGTTTAATTTTTATATTTATTGCACTTTATATATACTTGAGATGGCGTATTTCTGGTATTTTTGATGATATATGTAAGATTTTAGGGCTGTGAATGAAAAATTTAAAGTTTTGATGTTAGGAATGTAAATATATGAGAATTCTATGCTCTGTAGGTAATTGCCCCTTATTTTTATTTATTTTAAATGTGAAAAATTAAATTCTTATATAATTATGAAGTTTGAAATAGTTACTTGAAAATTCATTTTAATAATGATGGAATATGGTAAGTTCGATCATCTAATAGTTGAATTTTATTTTTTAAATTAAAATAGTGATATTTTTTTTATGTAATATGAACAATTTGGGCGGTAGAAAGGGAAAAAAAGTAAGTTCAGATGTTCAATATGTAAATACATGAGAATGGGGGGGGTATGCATGTAAATTACCCGACTTTTATTGTATGTAATTTGAAGACATGATGGCCTTCAACTTAAAGATAAGATACACATCCCACTAATTAATTATTGTACGCCATCCAAATCATCACCGACTAAATAAATAAAAATTAATAGTTATATAGTCCAATGCTTCTTCTAATTGCGTTTCGAAATAAAACACATTTTAATTAAAAAAGCTTAAAATAATGTATCGTATTTGGCCTTTTCTTATAATTTCATGAAATATTATTTTTATTGGTNATAGTTATATAGTCCAATGCTTCTTCTAATTGCGTTTCGAAATAAAACACATTTTAATTAAAAAAGCTTAAAGTGATGTATTGCATTTGTCCTTTTCTTATAATTTCATGAAATATTATTTTTATTGGGGGGCATTTGCATACATAACACATAGTTCTTATTTATTTACCACATTTCATATATGACACTAATTTTAAATATCAAAATAAAAATATTATTACTAGTAAGTTTTTATAAATTTATGACATCGAAATGTTATGAATGTAAATGTTAGATTTTATGTGTTAGATTTATACATACGAAATAATTTGTCTAAGATCTTATACAATATTATGTTTAAGATTTAATTAAACTTTGATGTTTGTTCATTTAATATCTAGTATATATATTTATGAAATTATGTATTTCATTTTAAAAAATTAATGCTATTATTGTTTTTATAATATATTACATAAATAATATATTACATTAACTATTAAATAAATTTAAAATTTAAAATATTCGTCTGATTGAATTTTGACCATCGATATTTTTTTGGTGTTTTGGGTATGATATTTCTTTTTGAGTTTTTATATATTGGTCATTTGAATTTTATCTATCTAGTTTTTAATTATAACATTTTAATCATCTGAAATATTTACTCAAAATATTTATAAGTGAGCTTAGAAGAGTGATTGTAATTNTTATGTATTTCATTTTAAAAAATTAATGCTATTATTGTTTTTATAATATATTACATAAATAATATATTACATAAATAATATATTACATTAATTATTAAATAAATTTAAAATTTAAAATATTCGTCTGATTGAATTTTGACCATCGAAATTTTTTTGGTGGATGTTTTGGGTATGATATTTCTTTTTGAGTTTTTATATATTGATCATTTGAATTTTATCTATCTAGTTTTTAATTATAACATTTCAATCATCTGAAATATTTACTCAAAATATTTATAAGTGGGCTTAGAAGAGTGATTGTAATTAAAAAAATAATTAAAATGTTATATATGAAATTTAAGAGATTAAAATATTTTATTTAATATTTTAGATGGTTATATAATTTTTTTTTTTTTTGAATTTTACATGCGCTGCTTACGTTCAGGGGTTATTCAGAGGTACATGGAGTTATATTGGGGTTATACCCCTCTGTAACCCCCATGTAACCTCTTTGTAAATTACCTGAAAACTATAAATGAGTTCCGCACTTCTGTTATTTTATGTGTACAAATAAATTATACGGATGCTACAAGAGAGTTACACGGATGTTACACGAGTAAATCTTGATATAACTGTATCTCTGAATAACTCCTACCCACGCTTATTTGCGCAAATATTTTCGCTTTCGGGAAAAAAATCGAAACGCTAGTAGGATCCAGCTGGCGATAAAAAGTGAAATGAACTTGTATTATCTTCGTCTCCCGCCAATCAATCGATCGTTCGCCGGAACCCTAATCTCTTCCCTGCGGTTTCCGACCTCCAGGAACCTTCTTCATTCTGAAAATCCACGATCATGGAGGTCGAAGAGATTNGTTATATATGAAATTTAAGAGATTAAAATATTTTATTTAATATTTTAGATGGTTATATAATTTTTTTTTTAATTTTAAATGCCCTCATTTTTAGGAAAAATTATTCCATACAGACTGGGTGATCTACGGCCAGGATCGGACACCGCCGCACTCAATAATTACTCCATTTTTAGGGCAAATAAATCTAAACGCTAGTAAGATCCAGCTGGCGATAAAAAGTGAAATGAACTTGTATTGTCTTCGTCTCCCGCCAATCAATCGATCGTTCGCCGGAACCCTAATCTCTTCCCTGAGGTTTCCGACCTCGAGGAACCGTCTTCATTCCGAAAATCCACGATCATGGAGGCCGAAGAGATCGGCGATGGGTGTATCCATTACCATGAGGGATCGGAGCATGAATCGGAAACCAACGCAGAGGGGAAGGTACCTAAGCATCGAGGGCATCCAAGCCGTCCAGGCTCTTAAGAGGGCGAAGTTAAATGGCGGGTTAGATGCAGTGGCCCATGAAGTCGAGACCAAGGTCCGGCGGCTGGTAAAGTTTGATCTTATGGCTGTGCTTCGCGAACTCCAGAGGCAGGGAGAGGCCATCTTGGCTTTCCAGGTTTGTATAGACTTAATTCGTTGACAGCATTTATTTCTTGCTTTTGCTTCACATGTTTTGTTCCTTTCTTTGTGGATTCGTGTTACATAGCTGTCATTCCAGCTGAGGTTTTCGTGAATGGAAACTGTTTTTTGAGTGGAATTGCTTGCTAATTGAAGGCTCAGCTAGCGTTAGCTGGACATCAGGAAAATACAGGTGGTTGAATTTGTTTTACGTAATTGGTATTATTAGCCTTATGCTGTAGTGCCTGAAAATGATTATATTTGTTTTTAAAGCTCTTACATGGTTGATTTTTAAAAAGACGATCCGTAGTAGAAAATTGGAGGTTGTTGGGCTGGGCTTNGAGGGCATCCAAGCCGTCCAGGCTCTTAAGAGGGCGAAGTTAAATGGCGGGTTAGATGCAGTGGCCCATGAAATCGAGACCAAGGTCCGGCGGCTGGTAAAGTTTGATCTTATGGCCGTGCTTCGCGAACTCCAGAGGCAGGGAGAGGCCATCTTGGCTTTCCAGGTTTGTATAGACGTAATTCTTTGACAGCATTTATTTCTTGCTTTTGCTTCACATGTTTTGTTCCTTTCTTTGTGGATTCGTGTTACATAGCTGTCATTCCAGCTGAGGTTTTCGTGAATGGAAACTGTTTTTTGAGTTGAAATTGCTTGCTAATTGAAGGCTCAGCTAGCGTTAGCTGGACATCAGGAAAATACCGGTGGTTGAATTTTTTTTACGCAATTGGTATTATTAGCCTTATGCTGTAGTGCCTGAAAATGATTATATTTGTTATTAAAGCTCTTACATGGTTGATTTTTGAAAAGACGATCCATAGTAGAAAATTGGTGGTTGTTGGGCTGGGCTTTAGGGTGTTAATTTGTATGTGATCTCTTGATTTAGTTATTTAAATAATCAGCTTTAATCAGTGCTAGTATACACAACCTAAGAAGCTATTTGGCTGCAAAGAGGATTAAGGAAATCCCCAAATGCTTAAATCCACCCATCCCTTNGTGTTAATTTGTATGTGATCTCTTGATTAAGTTATTTAAATAATCAGCTTTAGTCAGTGCTAGTATACACAACCTAAGAAGCTATTTGACTGCAAAGAGGATTAAGGAAATCCCCAAGTGCTTAAATCCACCCATCCCTCGGATTTTGTAAAGCCGGATTTGGGCTGAATAGAAGACAAAATTGAATTTACTAAATCCGAAAATTTATAAATCTATGAAACTCCTGCATTTTGCCATTTGACTCGAGTTAGTAAATCCAAGAATAAGTCTTATTAAAACCTCTCTAACAACCAAACAACCCCTTAGACAGGATTGTATGATGATATGATGGGAGGGGATGGGGGTTTGCAATATTAATGGAGTGATTGCTGAGGAAAAAAAGGCCCAAATCATCGTCTTATATAAATAAAATTTTATTCACGATAGATTAAATTTAATTTAACCATAATTTTTCTAACGTTTATATTAGGGCTGATTTAAACATATAGTCTAAACTTTCAATAAGCACAAACTCTTTTAGTTAATTAACTCTTCTGCTCGTAGGAGAGCACTTTTAATTAAGGATGATTGCATTGGCATGGTTTTCAAGATCAAACTAATTTTTTTTAATTATTGATTATATTAAAAAAGATTTTCTTCAATATCACTCAATTCTTTTGTATTTATATATCTAGCACCTAAACTTTAGTTTTTACATATATGTCATTTTACTTATGCATGAAAAAATGTATCTCACTTTTTAAAAGTTAAAATAGTGATATTTTTGTTGTGATTTAAAAGATTTGGGCGATATAAATGTAAAAAATAAAGTTTAAATATTAGATATGTAAATAAATCGGAATTGGATGGTATGTATGTAAATGCCCCCTTTATATTAAACGAGAAATGTTTTTGGGGGATGAAGTTGAACCTGATCAAGATCCAATTATCCCGTCATGTCGAGAATATCAATGGTCATAATATTCCAAATTAGAGAGCCAAAAGCTGTGACATTCAGGAAATTTGATTATTAGCCATGAATTGTCTCTTCTCAGGGATCCTATGTAGAGCATGGTGAAATGTATATAAATTTATATATTCATCATATATTTTTTTTTGAATTTTTAATTGATTTAGTGAGTTTGTTAGCATGGAAGCCGGCCCAAGNTTTTTTCAAGCTAAAATAAGGCCGTGGTTGGGCAAAGAGTCGCTCATGTTCGGCTCTTTTATAACTCTACAATAAAAAAAATTAATCCGTGCTCGGCTAATTTACTTAATAAAAGATTCAATTATGAACCAAGCCAAGCATTTGAGAAAGAAATGGAACAAGTTCAGGTAAAGCTGGGATTGGACCTCAGCTGGACACATTAACCAACATTGTACCTTAATTCAATGCGAATTTAATCCTGAATGAGAAAGCTCATAGCCTCATTAACGCTGAGCTTATGACTCCTCGTTTCATTAACCATATTAATACTAGAGAACATGTAACTTTTTCCAAAACAGTAAAAAAACAAATTAAAATCTGCAAATTCCGATCTAATTAAGCTCGGAGAAAAGTGCCAAAAACAGTCCGCAGTTACTTATGCTCTCCGAAAGCTGCCATGTAAATAATCTATTTTGACATTTAGCTAAATAAATTAGCAAGACCGTTCTAAGTTGAAAGCTTGTTGTCGCCTGCCCCATATTTGTTCTGACTGAATATAATGTATAAATGGTTCACTAATATTTAGACTATACTAAGTTCTTTTTTTTTGTATACATAAAAAATATGTCAGTACTGACCATGAGGAGATTTAATGATCTAAAAGAAAAAAGTACGACAAAGTAGGGCACAACAACACAGAGTGACGCTATCCAAACTAAAGACAGTAAGACCAAAGCTGACAAAGCCACGAGACAGACCAAAGACAATCAGGCGATGGAATAATGAATAATACAAATTGAAACGAGGCAAAAAGAATCCCAGAGACATTCAGAGGCTCCTCTTGAGGGGTTAGGGGTTCAGGGTCGATAGTTGGGCCACATTAATCGGTTGACCCATATCGATCAAGCTCAATAGACTGAATTTATCCAATCTAGCTGAACTGATCTCACTCGACAGAGTTGGTCTTGTCGGCATGAAGCAAATTAAGCTTAGCTGATCAACTAAGAGAGCAGCTGGACAATAAGTTCATACGTGAAAAATATTAGAAATATCCTTATATAGTCTGATTACATTGTACTCTCTCTCTCTCCTATACATAATAATATCATTTTATGAATAAGACACGGCATATACTACAGATTACTATAGATAGTGTTGTAATTGACTAGAGTCGAGCCGAATCGGCTAGAGTATATCATAGTTCAGACTTGCTTTATATGTTTTTTGTGTTCGGCTTGAGTTTGTATTGAGCTTTCATATATTGTTCAAGCTTTATTTGTTTAAAATTTTTAATGTTTGGACTTGATTATACTTAATTTATTTATGACAAATGAACAAGTAATTAAACGAGCTAATAAAAGTGCTACAAATTCAAATGATTATCTAGATTTTCATAAAAAACTTCAGTAAAATAACTTTACAAATTTGATCGCAGCTATTATTTTATTGATTATAAACTCTAAACCATACAATATCTTAAATCTCATATCTTCTCCTTTTTACACTAAATCCATTCCTTAGGAGATGTTTATTAAAATTATTTGTGTAACATTTAAGCATGATTTAACCTAAATCTTAAACAACTAAAAATGGAAACTTTAAAACCTACAAAATCTTAATAAAAAGTATTTATATATTATATATGATATAAACTATCATCGAGCTATCAACAAATGAGTTAGTATTCTATTTAATTAAATTTTATTTAAATAATATATCTATAGTCATGCGAGCTATCATCGATTTTAATATCGAGTATTTGTTAAGTTAGTTGTTGAATAACAAACGAGTGTGTTCGTGAACATAAATGAACAAATTCAACTATGTTCATGTTTAGTTCATTTAAGCTTCAAGCTTTTAAAAATTGTTCAAGCTTGTTTATTTACCCCCCCCCCCCCCCCC
>JXCR01124834.1:482800-499520 GCA_002079205.1 Phalaenopsis hybrid cultivar | reverse complement strand
TATATATATATATATATATATATATATATATATATATAAATCAAACAGGAGAACGATCTCCGAAGCAAAAAATAGAATGAGAAAAATTACATCAGAAAAGAACACATAAATTTACGTGGTTTGACAAATTGCCTACGTCCACGGAGTTGCAGAGGATATTACTACTTGAGGAATTTACACCAGTCGATCATCTCGACTTTCAAGAGGAATCTCTCACTCTTCGTTGCTTTCTCTCTTCTTCTCTCTCTGTTCTTCTTTTTCTACACCGACATACACCGAAGAAACTCTACACCGAGATACACCGAAAAAGACAAACTTACAAGAGAAATAAACCTAATTTCTCTTCTGCCACAAGCCACCAAGAAGAAACCTAGGGAGAACAATTTTCTTATTCTTCCTTCTTCTTCCTTCCGCTGCAAGGAACTACCTCTTGCACTTCTCTTCCTCTGCCTTGAGGAAACCTTCCTCTATCCCGAGAAAACCGAAGAATAACTTAAACCATGACTTAGAAAACTAAAGGAGAGCCACCTCGCAATACCTTTTATCACCAACAGGAAGGAAATAAGGGATACTTCTAACATTACAACTTGAATCCATCTTAAGATAAAATCTCAAGCTAATCAAGTGAAAACGTACCGGGCTCCACCTCTAACATTCAACTTGAATCCATCTTAAGATAAAATCTCAAGCTAATCAAGTGAAATTGTTCATTAATTTCTTTTAGGATTTAGTTAATTATTGAACTAATCGTGGAAATACAAAGTAGATCGTTAGATGATACTATACAATTTTTTAGTCATTGAATCATTAGTAAGACATATATAAGTTATGTTGCCACAGGGTCAGGAGACGCCAAGATTTAAACGTATTTTAGCTTAAACAAATTAAGCCTATAAACATGAGTAAATGGATAGTTGCATTTTGTTTACTCCTGTTGGTAAATTCTTGAGCGGAAAGCCTTCTTTGCAAGTTATCAGGGTCAATAGAAAGAAAAACTTTCTAAGAAGGGAAGTATGCTTATTTTCTTAATCTCAACAATGCCTTTCTAAATTTTGCAAGTGTCTTAAGGTTAGTGAAAATTGAGATATTTATCAAAAGGTTAAACAAACGATTGCCTAACTATGTTCTCTTCATGGATATCCAATCTTTTTTTTATTTTAAAGCATTCCTATTATCATTGTCTATCTTTTTAATAAAACTATTTATCACAATAGTTTTGTTATTTGAACCTTATTGTAACTCTGTGTGACCATCCATCAAACAATAGTTGTGTAGGTAGATATGACTATTGACTTCATTTTTTGTCAACATCCTCTCCTAACCGTCCCCTGATCCAGACCTTGTTGGAATGTCGAGTCTGCAGCACCCGAAGGAGTAGAACGCCAGTGCCTCGAAAGAGGCGAACATGGCATAAACACGCCTGAAATGGGTGTAGCTAGGCCGAATGACATGTATATGCCAAAATGTAGCGTGTTCAAGTCGCAAGGGACTCAACTCAAGATCACTAAATAGAGTAGGTAGAATTAATGCAATATTGAGCATCGACATAGCTACGTCGACTATTTTTCCCTTACATATCAAAATTTTATCTCTCGAATAGAGTGATGAATTGTATGATCTCCTATGTGGCATTCTCGATGGGGTTTCTTAATTAAGATGAATTATCGGAAGGGTGATTTTGGAGTGAGGTCATTCTCATGTGAGATCGAGAGGAAGGTTTGAAGCGATATTTTGTAAGTTTTTATGTTTGTAGAGATTTGATCATCAAAGTGTGCATCTTTGTACAATTTTATTTCTTCATGGTGAAATTTTATTGTCGTGTGACTCCATGGTTGTTTTCCATTTTTGAGTTTTTACACGTTAGATTATAGTGTATTTTTCTTATATTATTTTATCGTGCTTTTGTTTTTTTTTTTTTGGATTTATTGATCAGTGTTCTTATTTTTTGCAGTGTGGACTTGATTTTGAACCAATCGAATTGTCATAAGTAATTCTACATCTCAACAGGTGGTTGGGCTAGCTCTTAGTTGGTCTAGTTGACCCATTTTAGGTTCAGTTATCCCTAACCTGGCCTGGTAGAGCTTTAATTTGACTTGGTTGTCTCTTGGTTGTCTGTGATGGGTTTGAGATTGATGTAATTTAAAATTAAAATTAAAATCAACACAAATTGAAATCTAGTTAAACAAAATCTAAACCTGAACTAAATTTAACTTTTTTTAAAAAAATAGACCCAAATTAAAATTAAAAATAAACTCAATTACAAGTTTGAAATTAAACATTTCTTCTTCCCAAAATTTAACTAAATTTTTAATTATGACTTAAATTAAAGTGAAATAAATTAAAATTTAATCAAACTTAAAATTGAAATCAAAACATACATTTAAACTAAGTTAAATCATAACATACTTGAACCTTACATTGAAATAAACAAACATATAAACTAAACAAACTCGAAAGCTAAATATAAACAAACCGCATTAAAACTAAACAAAAACTCTAATCAAATTTGGTATTTTGACCCCCAATTATTGAACTAAGGTAAAAGGACACTTTTGTAATATGGTACCGCTCATCTACCACATCTCACCTACCGCTCACCTACCTCCCACCTACCACTCTCTTGCTTCAATAAATAGAGAGGGTGTGAGACTTAGGAGAGCAAGGGAAGAGATCTTAAGCTACCACAAAGAAGGAGAGAATAACTAGAGAGCTAGAGAGAAAGAGAGCATCTTGAGGTCCTGTATCAAGGTGTCATTGAGAGGGAGGCCATAGAAGGAAGATGATGGCTCATCTCTATGTATAAGCTATGTATTCTTCATTTCTCCCTCCCGTGGACCTAGATTTGGATCGAACCACGTAAACGATCTGTGTTTGCTTGTGTTCTTTGTGTTTCATTTCTATGCCAAAAAGTACATATCTCACAACAAAATTAAAACAAATTCAAGCCAAACCAAAGCCATTTATCCTCTCCTATCATGTCCACCTTTGATTTTCATCGAAGGGACGAGAGAGTCTTTAAATGCCCCTCAAATTTCTCTGAGTCCAAAACCCTGATCTTTACCTGAGGATCACATGATCTGGCCAACCCAATGGCCAATTTTAATTGCACACACCTAGGCAATATCATTAAAATATAAGAAGTTTACTTATAGCTTAAAGAGGAAAGGAACCACATTGTGAAATGTTGATAATGCCTTGAAATTACATAATGTTAGTCGGTTGTGCATTGGCATTTGATTAAAACTGTTCCAAACTTGAGTAATTCATCTTGTAAAGTCCAAATAACAATCTTGATATCTATTATTGCATTCTAAAAAAATGATCTGCCACTATTTTAATCTGGAGTTATCCTTTCCAAGGACATAATTAACTAAAGGATGACCGCATAAGTAAAATAAAACATGTCCTTTTAAGACAAGAAAAACTTTATGTTTGTAGCCTCACGAGTAGTGAAAAAATCACTTCGGGATTGAATCAAATGCATGGTAACAGTTTCATCTCTTAGAATATACTTTTTCTTCTTATTTAGACAAATAAGAGTTCTATGATTAGTAATTAATGTTCTTAACTTCATAAAACTTGTCATTAGTATAATCTGAGTTTCTTTATTAACTGATCCCTATAATTAAGGGAGCTCCATATGGAAAAAACTAATGATTCTTTGACGGCAGGCTTATCTTGATCATTCCCTTGTCTTAATGCAAAATTCATGGGCATCCAGCTGTGGAATGCGTTAAGTTGCTTCATAATTATATAACTAAACCTAACAGTGTATTGTCTCTGATTACTTGTTTAATTACACTGGTGACACAGCTAACTAAACCTCCAAGCACATGATCAGTAATAATATAATTAATAAAGTAAATTACAGGAACACATAAATAGTGAATAAACTAAGTAAATGAAATGGAAAATCAAGTCAAATAAATTACAATATAGTTTGTGCAATATTTGAAGTATAGTTATTAAATACAGCTAAATGCAAATTTATTCATCTCTCAATTTGTTGTTAATGTTGCTCTGTCAATTTACACTGGATACTAACAGATTTTGGATCTTCACTGTGCGCTTGAATCTGCACAAATTCTCCATCTTGAGTCCATCTTTAAGTGGCATGAACTACTATCAATATATTAGTGGTTTAATTCGTATCTTACGTTCAATGTTGAATTATTCTTCACTCTTGATACATTATCAACAAACTTTTATCGTTCGACACGAATCTCGAGGTAATTTTTTGGGCATGAAATGTTCAAACTCATTAAAAATCATTTAGAACTCTAACTTCGGTAAACTTAGGGTGATTTGGGATAACTGTGGTTGTATAAAATCTCAATTCAAAAGTTATTGTGAAAAAAAAATGCTATTTAAAATCTGACATTTCAGAAGAAAATGTTCTGTTTGAAAATTCAATTTTAAAAGTGCTGTCTGTAGATAAATATTTGAAGTACCCCCTTTGTGTATATTTTATATAATGTTTTATACACTTGATGTTGTTGGAAAGAGAATTCACTGATTTTTATATTTTTTATAACCCTATATAAAATTTTGGGCTAATTATTTATTGTATGTGTGTGTGTATATTTATGTATGTATGTATGTATTAATCAAATCAAGCTCATATCAAGCTGTTCAACCACTTTTGTAAGCTTTGGGAATCAATTTAATTTCCACAGAAAAAAAAAATGCCATGGAACTTTTAGGTAGCTATTTAGAAGATTAAATGAATTCCAAATTTGACAAGCTTATAATCAAATCGAACATCTTGACAAAATAAGTCCAATGAGCCCAAGATAACGAAATATCGACATCCTTAACTCAAATAAATGTCCACAATTTCTTATTAGATCAAGGGAATATAAACCACTTTTGAAAGCTTTGGGGATCTATTTAATTTCCAAAGAAAAAAAAAGTTTCATGGTAGTTTTGGGTAGATATTTGATAAATTAAATGAATTCCAAATCTAACAAGCTTGTAGTCAAATTGAGCATCTTGACAAAATAAGTCCAATGAGCCCAAGATCACTAAATAGCGACATCCTTAACGCAAATAAATGTCCACAATACGTTGTTCGATCAAGGGAATCTTTTTGGGTCATCCGATGGAGTAGTCCAGATTCTCTTCTTATTTGTCGGGAGGACAATCCTAGGCCCTATAACTAAAGCTCTACCCCTTCATGACAGGGGACCCAAACCTTGACTCTAAAGAAGTTTTGAACTTGGAACTATTTCCAGAAGATGAAGATAAATTGCAGTGTTGTTTCGGACCAAAGACCTCGCGAACACTTCTGGCTCCATTGACTATCGTCGACCACTACTTGTCGGCCATCATCGACCACCGTCGATCATTCTCTGCTCATTGCAACGAAGTCCCTCATGGATTCGAGACGTACGCCACTTAGTAATGAAGACCACCACACGCTTGCCATCCTTCTCGTTGCAACGAAGCTCCGCACAAAGTAAAGGAAGACATTTGTGAGTAAAAACCAACGTTGTAGAGTTATAAGGCATCTTATGAAGCAGTGCATCAGCATGAACATCATGCAATGATGCGTCTCAAAAGACGATGCATCGAAGTGCCGACAAATACTCCCAACTACAACCGCTTATGATCGTAACAAATTCTTGCATACAACCACTATATGTCAAGGAATTGTGTAACTATTACTTGCTCATAGGATAAGTGTATGTGTGTATTCATTAAGTTATAGTGGGTTGTTCTCACTGTGCTAGACCCCGTGATTTTTTTCCTTTTCTTGTTTTTCACGTACAAATTTTAGGTGTCTCTACATGTCACTTCAATTACTTGTGTGTGTGTTGGACTTTCGAGTAATGCTTAGACTCTAAATAAACATTATACTGCCGTGAATCTTCCTGCTTGCATCAACAATCAAATCTATATTAAAATTCACGTCTAGCTATCCATTCTTGTCATATCTGCTTCAAAATGTTTCAGTTTCAAACAAGTTAGATGACATAATGCTATCTCTATAGATCCTAATTGACCTTGAATTCTAAGATGAGAAATTTTATACTTTCTTACCAAACCTACATAAAAACTCATATTATATCATCACTTTATTTAGTGAACGAATAAAATATCCCAAGCATGATGTAAAGAATGCACAAATACCTTATGGAGGAAACTAATGTCCTTCGAAAATATGGTCTGTCAAATGGAGGATTTACAGGGAGAAATAGATACTCAACCATGTCGACCATCTCCACAAATATTGGTACCTGTTTAATATTGGAAGCTTCATGTGATAAATTAGCTTAGATTAATGTTATTTATTATGGATGTATATTTTATTATATAAAGGCTTACAATTTGATTTGAATTTTGCTTGTAGCGTGTGAGCTGAACCATTGTTGTTGAATCATTGTTGTGTTAAGTATGGCTCATATATCAGGAATTTGAAGTCTCTTAGATTTGGAGAGGTGTGTCTCCTAGAATGAAGAAGTGTGTCTCTTGGTGTGAAGAGGTGTGTCTCTTCGATTAGTGGGTTGGGGGGAGCGAGGGTGTATTTGTAAATTTATCTATGGCGTTTATCTATAAATAGATGTATAACCCTATGGGTATGTAACTCCTCTGAAAGAGTGAATTCGTCACTCTGCTCCCGAGGATGTATGCATCTTTGCCGAACCTCGTTAAATCTATACGTTTGTTCTTCTGGTTTTGTGTCAATTCTTGGTTTTCTTCACCTTAAATTACACAACAATTGGTATTAGAGCGAGGTTAGGTTCTAGGGCGGAGGAGATCGATGCAAGAAGAAGAAAGAAGGAAGAGGAAGAGGATCGCGGCGAATTGGAACAGAGAAGTTCATAGCTCGCAGAAGAGGAACAGGCAATTTGCGATAGTTTTAGCGGAGGTGAAGGCGAAGGTTCTTCAGTTCGGATAGAGGAGCGCCAGGGTTCACGAATCGCAGACGTGAGGAAGAGTTCGCGACTGCGGCAGTTTCGCACTGGCATTCGCGCGGGAGTTCGCGAGGAGTTTAGTGAGGTTTTTGCCGTGGGAGGAGTTCTGTAGCGAAGGAGTTCTCCGCCTGCGAAATCGCTTCGGACGGGAAGATCCGCGACAGAGGAGTGCAAGCGGAAATTCGCCGGCAGTTCTGCGGCTCCGAAGTTGGTTCAATAACTGCCTGGAGAAGGATTATTTCCACCGGAAGAATATAAGGAAGGAAAGAAGGAATCTTTGGTTTGGACGAAGGGAAGGAATAAAAGAATCTTTGATTCCTACTAGAGGAACGTTCCCTCTGGATTTTCCCTTGGCTGGACGGAAGATAACTAAGGAAACTTTCGATTTCTTGGAAGCCAGAGAATTTGCCTTTGGAAGCAAAAGGAAGAAAACATATTTCCTGGAAGCGAATTTTTTTGTCGGAGTGAAGAAAAATTTGGAGGTTCGCCAGTTTCATAGAATAGTTTGTGAAGGGGGCTGCAGAGTAGTTCGTGAATCGTCACAACAATTCATAAATCAATGTGACTGCTTGCGGGAAGGAGTTCCTGTGGTCAGGGGAGTTCCGTGAACTCGGGGCAGCATCACAACAAGTCGTTCAACGTTCACAGGGTTCGAGGCGCGATAGCTCACTAACTTTCGCGGTGTTTAGCAAGGTGAAGTTTGTGAACAGGAGTTCGCATGCAGTTATCATGAACAAAAACCTCATTTTGCGAATAGAGGAACGGAGGAGATCGACCAGAGGAGGTCGCAAGTTTGTCGCAGGAGGAGTTGCGGTAGGTGCAGTTGCGACAGGTGATGCTCGGCCAGCGGAGTTCACAAGTTTGTTGTAGAAGAAGTTGCGGCAGGTGCAGTTGCGACAGGTGGTGCTCGACCAACGGAGTTCGCAAGTTTATCGCAGGTAAAGTTGCGGCGGGTGCAGTTGCGATAGGTGGTGCTTTGCCAGTGGAGTGCACAAGTTTGTCGCAGGTAGAGTTGCGACAGGTGGTGCTCGACCAGAGGAGTTCGTAAGTTTGTCGCAGAAGGAGTTGCGACAGGTGGTGCTCGGCCAGAGGAGTTCGCAAGTTTGTCGTAGAAGAAATTGCGACCGGTGGAGTTCACAAATTTCGTATATTATTCGCATGTTTGTCGTAGGAGAAATTGTGACAAGTAGAGTTTGGCTGGTGTCTGCAGTATTTTAGCCGAATTTTTGTGCGAACATGAAATGTGCTTCGTGTGAAAAATTTGATTCACGAATCACAGGAAACTGCGGAAAAATTGCTGCAATTGACAAAAAAAATTTCAGGTTTATTGGAATTTATTTGTCGTGTGTATTATTTCAATACAAGGCAGGAGAAACTCACTGCAGGATTAATTTCAAATGACAATGTCTGATGCAAAATTTGAGATAATGAAGTTCGATGGAACTGAGAACTTTGGATTGTGACAAACAATGGTGAAAGATTTGTTGACACAATAAGAAATTTTGAAGACATTACGAGCTATGAAACCTGATGGTAATATATATAAGTTGTTGGGGAGTACAGTTGTAGGTGAAGTTCACTTTGTCGGATCATATGATGAAAATGCAGTAGGAAAGTTAACCAAGTCAAGTATTTTCAACAAGTTCTTGCATTACTTGAACTTGTTGAATGTTTGCAGTTGCTAGTTAGCATGTTTGTCCGACCTACTTCGGCGTAAGAAACTCCATGATTTTTTCTCCTAAGGAGTTGGATATTCGCAAAGTGGAGATTTTCTCCTAAGGGGCTGTATATTCGCCAAGGTGAAGAATTGTTAGGTATGACTCATATACCAGGAATTTGGAGTCTCTTGGAATTGAAGATGTGTGTCTCCTAGAATAAAGAGGTGTATCTTTTGGTGTGAAGATGTGTGTCTCTTGGATTGGTGGTTGGGGGGAGCGAATGCGTGTTTATAAATTTATCTATGGGTTTTATCTATAAATAGATGTGAACCCTATGGGTATGAAACTCCTCTGAAATAGTGAATTCGCCGCTCTGCTTCCGAGGATATAGGCATCTTTGTTGAACCTCATTAAATCTTTATGTTCTTCTTCTGGATTTGCATAATTTTTGCCCTAAATTTCACAACATGCTGAAGTAAAAATTCATCCCAACAAGAATCCTGGACTTTAAAAAGCTGGCATTATAAGCTTTTATTTTCATGATCAGCTTTTGCATCTATTTTATACCAAAATCAACGTTTAGCTTACACATCTGTTGTTACAGAATGTACAGGAACTTTGATTTTG
The DNA here is from genome assembly GCA_002079205.1 of Phalaenopsis hybrid cultivar. Taxonomy (NCBI): domain Eukaryota; kingdom Viridiplantae; phylum Streptophyta; class Magnoliopsida; order Asparagales; family Orchidaceae; genus Phalaenopsis; species Phalaenopsis hybrid cultivar. The sequence continues at coordinate 490,318 of JXCR01124834.1, read as the reverse complement.
GTGTTTTCCTGATTTTCGGATTTAGAGATTAATGCCTTATTATTTATCGAAGAAAGGGGACTAATGGTTTGTGTGGTCTTGATTCTTTTTTCTTGTAGATTAATTAATTTTATTTTTCTATCTGTCTGTTGTTTTTGATCTTTGATTTGATTAGGGATTAAACCCTACGGATGCAGAGTTCATCTGAACTCGAACAGTGGAAATTGCTTTGTTATGCGCTTTGCGACTAGTGATTTCATATGATTTTAAGGGAAAAGAATTATTGTATTGTTGAATCTAAATTTATCATGTAGATCTTGCTCAAGGAATAGAGCATAGAAACTGAGAGAGAGAGAAAGAAAGAGTGACGCAGTGATTGCCCCCAGCAGGAAAATGTGGGGGGCTTTCCCGAGCTCTCGGACTCATTCTACAAGATGTTGCTACAAGAGAATGAGAGAGTGGTGCCTAAATGAATGACGTCCAAATGACTCGAGTTTCCTTACATAAAAAAAATTCTCCTATTTATAGATGATAAGACTATAAGTGCAAAAAATTATATCATTGCCCCTAGGAGTTACAAATTATTATTGCTCCTGAAAGTTACAAGTTATTGTCTCTAGGACTTGCAAAATATTATTGTTCCTGGGAGATACAAATTATTTTTGTCCCCGAGAGTTCCATTTATGTTCATACTTATTTTCCCGTGAAGTGCATATTATGAATTTCTATCAATAAATGCAGTTAACCTTTTACAAAGATTGATGCTTAGTTGCTTACTGTTTAAATTATAAGTATATTTTCTAATTGTTGTTGTACTATTCTTTTGAAATTGGTTAAATTGATTATTGCTCTTGCATAAGGTTTCAATTGCTATAAAAAAAAAAAGATTAATGTTTTTGGCAATTAACACTAATCTTCTGTGCAAGTTTGTATTTTGAGTCCAAGCAGTTAAAATATTCATATATCGATGAACAAACTATATACTCATGCATGCATGTGTGTGTTTATGTAGGTATTGTTGGGTGGATTGATTGGATAGATAGACAAATTGATCGATAGAGATAGATAGATGGATAGATAAATAGTTGGAGGTGGTGACAACTGCTGATGTTTGGATTGATGATCTAAATAGCATATCATACATGATGTTATGGTAAATGATGTATCAAATTTGATTGATGAATTGGTTGTAAGATTTATGATAAAGCTCGCCACTACTTGAATAACTCTGATGAAAACATGTGGGTTATTTTTATGTGAATTAAGTTATGATAATGAGAGAGCTTATGAAATGGAGCATAGAAATATAATAGCTTGAAGTAGTGCAATTCTTATTGAATGAATTTTATGGTTGAGAAATGTAGGAACCAATGGAGGATGTGGAAAAGCTATCACCAACCAAAAATCAAGGTAGCTTGATCATGCATGACAAGATTTTTAAATTGTGTGCTTAGTGTTAGTGTTCTTGGTGATTATTTTCCATCTCTTATTGTTGATGATTTATGAGTTTCCTTATTTATTACCTTGTTTTTACAAGTCATTTTCATATGATCCGGAACCAAAAATAGCGAATAAATTCCAATAGAGAGGTGAGGAAACTCAGATGAGGGCTGATTTTACTAATATCAATGAAAACAAAATACATACATTATTGATCTACTGTTTGAGAGGTACATAGTCTCTTTACAAGCCCTGCACGCCGCTAGGAACACCACTAGAAAAGAAAAATTGCACCCAAACTAAACATAAAAACAAACCCTAGCCAGTTAAACCTTAAATATTTTCCAAGATCCCTTTCAAACTTTTTCCCCCAAACCACCCTTGATTTTCCTCGTTTTGTTAGTTATTAGTGGTTGCGTGGGCCCCACCCGGGTGCTAAAATTGGTTTCAAACACTCCTAGGTATTTCGCTCCTTTAGGCTGGGCCGGCTGGCTTCGTCAGACCGCGGGCTAGGCTGGCTGGGTTTGGTCGGTTTGGACCTCTCCTCGCTAGACCAGTTCCTCTGTAGGGTTGAAGATCCTGTGGCTCTCCCGTCTACAAGAGTAGAAGTAGCACGCGTATTAGATTTCTAACTATTGATGCAATGTGTATTATATTAAATGTTGTGTGTATATTCTACGTAATATCTTTAGATGAAGTATATGCTATTTTTGATCTTCATGAATATAATTTTTATTTTGTAAGGCTATTAATTTATTGTCATAATTCTAAGCAATATAATAGAATTCGCTAGGCCTTTGATATTAGAAGATTAATTTCTTAAGCATAAAACCTGCCAATTATAATTTTCTTATAATTATATAAGTTTTAGAAAAACTTGCATGTATATCACCCGAAATATTGATATTTATAAAATTATTTCAAATGGCTTTTTTTTTTAATTATAAAATCTAAGAATTTGTGTTCCACCATCAAATCATTGGTAATATAATAAAAAAAAAATTATTGTTGTTTAGGGTGTTGTTGTGAATTTCCAAATTGGAGCCAATTTAAAGAAAAAAAATGCTTAAGGGATGTTGTTTTGTATATATCAATGTTTCGAGTGTATTACTTGTAAGTGCCTCATTTTTCGCTTTCATTCCCAACACACATTACATTTATCAATATATTTCTAAAAATGCTTTGCTATCTCGCCAAATTTGAAATATATAGAAATTTGACCCCATCATATCTTTTAGTTTACTTTGAGTGAGTTGTCTCTCTTACACATCATGCTTTCAATATGAAGTTTTGCCTTAATTTACCAAACATTCCAACATTACAAATCTACCCAAAAGATTTTAAAAAAATACTTATTACATTTGTCAATATATTTCTGAAAATGCTTTGCAATCTCGCCAAATTTGAAATATATAGAAATTTGACCCATCATAACTTCTAGTTCACTTTGAGTGGGTTGTCTCACCTAAACATCATGTTTTGGATTCGAAGTTTTGCTTTAAGTTGCCAAACATTCCAACTTTACAAATGTACCCAAACAATTTTTAAAAGCATGCAAGATACATCCATTAAGTTATTTCCTCCACAGAAAATTAGCCCTGGCAAAATTATTAGGAGCATAATCATATCATAGAATAAACCAACAAATTTTACAACATGACAAAACCTTTCACAGACTTGCTGCATCAACATTTCAACACCCACCAAACTTCTCCACATCTAAATTCAATAACCACCATACATCAACATTTAAATCTTTCTCAATCCCCAAACACTCATTGCATAGCAGTCGCATCAAATATCCANTGACAAAACCTTTCACAGACTTGCTGCATCAACATTTCAACACCCACCAAACTTCTCCACATCTAAATTCAACAACCACCATACATCAACATTTAAATCTTTCTCCATCTCCAAACACTCATTGCATAGCAATCGCATCAAATATCCGCATATTTTCTTCCCTTAACAGAGCAATAAATATATACTCAAAACTACTTTAACATCAAAATTATGAGTCTGGACACTACGAATTATTCGTTCCATTCGACGGCTTTGCGAGCCCAAGCCTCGACACGACCGCATTCGCTATCAGCTCATTCGCTTTATCCNTTCTTCCCTTAACAGAGCAATAAATATATACTCAAAACTACTTTAACATCAAAATTATGAGTCTGGACACTAGGAATTATTCGTTCCATTCGACGGCTTCGCGAGCCCCAGCCTCGACGCGACCGCATTCGCTATCAGCTCATTCGCTTTATCTGTCGGATGATACTCATCCCAGAACACATACTTGCTTCTATCTTTACACAATGATGACAATGGAGTACATGTAAGTGTAGGCCTGATCTTCGCCACTCGACAGCACGGCTCATTCGAGTTCGTAAAACCTGCAAATAAGAAATAATAATTTGTCAAACATTAATTTTCATAATTTGATCTGAAACATTTGGCAGAAATTACAAACCATATATCTCAGGGCGATTAATAAGATCCAGAAAGATATTGTAGGCATCTCCAAACTGGAAGGTAGCATTTGGAAGAGTTTTTGACAGATTCTCAATTACAGCCCTGGTTTTGTTGTTGAACATAATGGATAGTTTGTTTGTAGATTCCTGACACTCTCCTGATAATGTCATGAATCTCTGCAAGGGGATACATCCCATAGGTCCTAAACCGAAGAACGTCAGTTTTCGCGCACCTAGTGAGTACAAAAGCTGCAGAATTTACACAGGTTTGATTTTTCAATCAGAGTTTTGCAGAAAAAATGTTTATTTTTGCAGAATTTGAGTTGTTCTGAGTTTTTGGCTTACTCTTAGTTGGCCTTCGAGCGATCTTACGACGTAGTTTGTAAATGTTTCGCCATTATAAGTCCATGAATCAGCATAGACTGGCAAGAGAAAGTTGTTGATGTAATCGTTGCTGCCCAATGCTACAACGTAGTGAGATTGTAGGAAGAATTTGGTTGCAGCCTCCTCGCCAAGTTTCATCTTTATCATTTCCTGAGTTCCTTGAAACAATTCGATTTGCTTCGAAAGTGAAAATCTTTGAATCTGCAAAGCAAATTTTTTATCCATCATTGCAGAAAAGTATGAAGAGCAGTTTGTTTGGATTTAACTAAGGGTTAAATTTGTTAGATGACTTGTAATAAGGTTTAGAAAACCGGACTGGACCGGCCTGACCGGCCGGTTCGACTGTGAATCAGCCAGAGATTTGGTTCCGATCGGCATAAAGAACCCCTCGCATAGAACGGAACAACCTTGAATTGGATTAAATCAGTGGTTCAACCCTAGAACCGGCAAACCGGCACTGAGGACCCGTTCGGTTCACAGGCATTTACATCCTTACTACCCAATTCTTATGTATTTACATATCTAACACCTAAATTTTATTTTATTTTTTCATTTTTACAAAACAAATCTTTGAAATCATATCGAAGATACAAATATTTTACGAGTTAAATATTATTTAATTAAGTCGAGCCACAACGAGCCATATACAATCAAACAAAAGTTTATTTGTATTCTGCTCGTTTATAAATCGAGCTAAAAAAATGTATTCGAATTTGGCTCGTTTGCTTAACAAACGAATCAAACACGAGCTATTGGCAAGTTTTAGCAATCCTATCTATAGGACACAATATCTCATATCTAAAATTTCAACTTATATAGGATTTTGGTGTTTTAAACCTCTGCATGAGAATATCTGTTTCACTTTTAAAAAGTGATAGGTATTTATATGAAAGTTTAGGTGTGATATATGTAAATATATAAGAATTGTGTGTTATTTATGTAAATGCCGCTACAATTTACTACATTTGTAATTTACAGAAATTATATCAATCAAATGAGATAGAATTTTAATACTTACAAAGAGAGATGAAGTTTCATTCAAGATGCCACCACCTCCTGATGCATAGCTAACTCCACTGTTGAGTATAGTTTCGTCATCCAGTGAAGGGTCCAGGAAAGCTGGCGGCCTTGGAAGACCCATTTTGTCACCTGAAATAGAAGGAGACCAGACCTTCTCATGATTCATCTCTTGGGCCATTTACATTCATACCACCCAAATCATAGGTATTTACATATCTAGCACCTTTTTTTTTTCCTTTTTTTATGTTTATACCGCCCATATCTTTCCGATCACTAAAAAAAATGCCATTATTTTAATTTTAAGAAGTAAAATACATATTTTTCATATGCATGGGTAAGATAGCATGTACCTAAAAATTACAGTTTAGGTGTTAGATATGTAAATACATATAATTAAACAAGAGATTTTTAACGTGTTTTCCTGTGACAAACTTAATTTCATGAAGTTTTATTTCTTTGTGGGAATAAATTCTTAATCAGATTTCTTAAATCTGAATTTACTTTATAAAAGAGATGGAATACTGAACACAAAAATAATCGCTTTATTGTAGCGTTGGAGTTATGTTGGTGTTTTGATTAGATTTAAGTTAAACCCATACTAAATCTATTAAAAGTATGCTCCCAAACAACCCCTAACATTGAATAAGTTAAATCTTAAGCGACTACTTTACTCATAAGTAGGGCTGTAAGAACAGCTCGTTGTTCGCAAACAGCTCGTGTTCGGCTCATGAAAAAACTCATATTCAGCTTGTTCGTTAAATTAACGAGCCGAACACAAATAAAGATTTGTCCGTTCGTGTTTGACTCGTTTTGGCTTGAAATACTACTCACCAATTATATATATTGAAGAGTAGTATTTTTAAAAAATTTAATTGACTACAAGGCTACAAAGATTTATGATCAATTAAAAGTATTAGTTAAGGAAATAGAATAAAAATTATTAAATTAGATTTAAATGATGTTTTCATATAAACAATAATTTTTAAATCTTGTCGCAACCCTTAACATCTTAAGATTACGTGCATAGGGTTGTCAAAATGACTTTTTGCTCNCAATCTACTAACAAAAACAGAACTTTACCGACTATATCCGCAATGGTGCGGCCATTAGTGAACCTTCCATTCGGCACTCCGCTGCCGAAATCAATCCCATACCACGGCAAGGCAGCACGAGCCAAGCTCTTGGTGAGATAGTTATTGTTCCCAACATCCGACAGCGAATCCCCGAACACAAACTGGACAACTCTGCAGTAGCATCTTCTTTCTCCCCACCCTAAAGCTGCAAGCAGAAGAACGAAAATGGCGGCCCTAACTCTTCCCCCGAGCTCATCCATTGATTGCTGCGATGGGGTTTGGGAGCAACTTTTGTGGGGTTATTTAATCAGAGGTGAGGGGAGGGAAGTTTTTGGAGTGTGGTTGAGAGTGGAGTTGAAGAGGAGGGAGAGGGGAGTTGGAGCTTGGGGAATTGGAAGCGTTGGATGAACAAACACTGACCTAACTTCAGCTGATGATGTGACTGGCATTTTAGTTAGGACGGCTTTGGGAAGAGGGTTCGGCTCGGGTAGATTGGGTGGGTGCAACATGTTCCGGGCTTTGGGTTTATTGTTGGGAATTTCACAAACATTATCACACAATTCTTATATTTTGTAGGACTAACACCTGATATTATATATTTAAACAAACATGCATATGTAAGCACGGGTTTCAAGAAAATCCAATGAGTAGTGGCAAACACTGAAGGGCGATATAACAGACGTCATTTCTTTCGGTCGGAACGCTGAGCCGATTGAACGGATGAACACCAAATGAAGAGACGGAGGGTGCCTAATCCAAGGGAAAATCGCTCTCAGTTGATTCTGGAGCTTCTCATAAAATGGCCAAAGGGCCCTCATTGAACTTCCTCCTTGACTCTATAAGAATGTTCCTTGTCCAAGGAAGGTTCCCAATAAATTAGGGTGGTATGTTTTTTATGCATAAAAAGTGTATTTTACTTTTCAAAGTTTAAATAGTATTATTTTTTATGTTTTTATGTGATGTGAAAGATTTGGGTGAAAATATTAAAAAAAGGGTTTGTGTTAGATATGTAAATACATAAATTGTTCTGTGGTTGTGGTATCTATGTAAATTCCCTTTTTTTTTGGGGGAATTTTACATATAGATCACATTATTCTTATCTATTTATTCATTTAACATCCATACTTTGATATATATATATATATATA